>JAADWV010000200.1:0-54129 GCA_023336295.1 Pythium folliculosum
ACCTCCCAGCGCTTGTTGTTCTTGTCCGAGATCTTGACACGCACGTTGTCCTTGCTGACGAAGAAGTCGGCCGTGAGCTCCTTGATGTCGGCGCCGTACGGCGTGTCCGACGGCGTGTTGGCCGTGAGCGTGAGCTGCGTGCGGTCGCCGATGGTCTTGGCGCTCGCCACCTTGTAGCCGGCGCCGCCGATGTAGCTCGGCGGCGGGGCCGTCGGCGGGGTCGTGAGCTTGCTCACGACGGCCCAGGTGCCGGCGCTGTTGACCTTGTAGTTGTTGTTGTCGTTGTTGTCCCAGAGGCCGTTGTTGTCGTTGAACACGAACTCGAACTCGCTGGTCTGGATCGAGTACTCCCACCAGCCGGCGTCGGCCGAGAAGTTGCCGTTCGTGCTCTTGCGCATGGGGATACCGGGCACGGACGTCCAGCCGGCGCCGTCGTAGGCGTTGTAGTGGATGTTCGGGTTGGGCCACAGCGGCTGCTTGAAGAACATGGTGAGCTTGCCGGAGCCGTCGTCGGGCTTGATCAGCTCCTGCGCCTGGAGCGTCAGGCAGCCGACCATGAGCAGCACCTGGCCAAGGCGGATCGAGCCGATGCTGGGGATCATCGTGGTCCGGTGGTGGAAGTCGAGACTTGTCGGGAAGACGGCGACTTGGGAAGTGAGCTTCCAGCAACAGCGGCCGCTCGGTAGCTCTCACGTGCGTCGCATGGCGTGCCACTGGGCCCCCCCGTGGCCGTCCTCCTGTACGTCGTCGAGCCTGGGCGGCCGAGGCTGCCCTCGAGCCAAGGCAGGCGTCACGTCGGTGCCTGCGATCCGCCGCGGACCTGATCGCGCACCCTCCAGCGCGCCTGTCACCTTGCGCCTGAGACTCTCAGGCTGAGAGTGGCATCCACCACTGGATTTCTCGAGGACGCTCTCCTCCCATTGGATCCATTGCGTGCCCGTGTGGTGTCCCCTGGCCCGTCGCTGGCGCTGGTCTCGGTTGAAGCGCGCGCAGACTGGGCGAAATCGGAACAACGCGCCCCACGTAATCGGCATTTTCACTGGTTTGTATCACCATAAACGGATTTTGAGGGTGTTATAACTTGGTTTATGCACATTGTGTCCTTATAAAAATAGGGTTTAAACATCTGACAACCATGTGGTTCAGCGACGTGGTTGAAGTTTGGCACCAGGGTGGACGCTCTATGTGCAACTGGACAAAACATGAGCTCAACGCGGTGTTGCTGTTCCTGTCGCTCCTCCCGGGAGGCTCCCCCTACTACTAAACCCCACACAGAAGCGGGGAAACGAGAGCAGCGAGGAGCGGCCGGAGAGGAGCCACGCCTGTCCGTTGGCGCGTGGCGGTTTGGCTTCCGCACGCACGCAGTCACGCAGGAAGCAGGAATCTCGCCGCGGGAGGAGCCCTATACGGCTCGACTTCCAGGAGCGGTGGCGTCGTAGCGTGAAGTAAGCAAGTTGGTCTTTGGCGCCAGACCGGTGACGGGAACACCCTTCGTGCCCTTGCCTAAGTGAGTGTGTGCGCACATTCGAACCTGTAGCGCTCTCGACGACTCGGCTTGTTGTCTGCCTGACCACAGTGGGTGGATCTTGAAGAAGAGACCACCGCGCGTTTTCCGCGGTGTGGGTTTTGAACCCATAGTGCGCAATCGCCGAGCAAGTGGCGGGTGGGGCGACACGCAACAGTGTTCGACCGACCGAGTGCACTCCACCCTTCCCTGGAATCCGGGGTGTCGACCACACTGGTCGCTCCTCTCGCTGGATTTCTCCGCGATTGTGGCGCTGGGTGTCTCCTCCGGTGCGCTGAACACACGCGGAGCTCCACGCGCATTCTCGCACGCACGTCCGTCGTGACGCCTCCACGGGATTCCGGTCTCTGATGCTGGCGTGTCCAACAGAGTCCGTCACGTACTGTACGAAGCCTGTGATAGTGTGATTCGAAGCTTGTCCGACGCATCTACAGCTGCCGGCCACTATTTCGCTCTCAGAACAGATATACCGGTAGTATAGAAGGCGTCAACGTGCCATCAACACAGCCATCATTCTGCGTTGCTGAGCTCCATCTCCTTGGCTGCTTGGTGTCGAGACTTTGTACAGTTACACGTCGCCTCTTCTGAGCGGAGGTGGGATGCACTGTCACACATGGCCCCCCACTGGATTTCTTCCGCAACTGCAAGCACCACACGCGCACGGCCAGAGTGCTCGGCGCTCATGGCGCGTCGCGCAGCGTCACAACAACGCCCCAGCGAAACTACCTACTGTAACATTCGAGCGAAGGCGGGTCGTTTTGCAATCACACACGGCAACCGGCGTGTCAGCTCCGCCATCTCCTGGTCAAGTGCGTTGTTGAACCCAGCGGCGTGTTCCTCGAAGCCCACGAGATGCGGCCATGTGGCGGCCTCGATCACGTCCCCCGCCTTGCACTGAAGCTACCATGGCCTACGGATATGGTACTTGAGCACGGATCCCTGGCGGCGCCAAGTATGTCCGACAAGGTGCCAAGTTTGGCCCTCTTGGCTCTCGAAAGCCGTCGGATAAAAGTGCGGCGCTAGTACTCTCGACTGCGTTGCAACACCGCGTTGCAATGCACCGACTCAGCAGGGTGTGACAACGGCGCCTGGGTCCTGCCCACCGCCTCCGGCACGATCGCACGAACGACCTTTGTCAGATCCACTCTGATGGAAAACCCGGAGACTTTGATGCGACGCATTGACACTGATACCCCCACCGAAGCTCCTACGAGACTTTCCACATGAAATGCATTGGAAAAATATGCATAGGTTGGGTATGAAGAATTGCTACAGCTCTTGGACGACTCACGCCAAGCGAAAAGACGACGGGGATAGGCGGGGCCGTGGGCGTCGAGGGCGGCGCGCTCACGACGGCCCACGTGCCGGCGCTGTTAACTATGTAGTTGTTGTCGGCGTTGTTGTTTCAGAGGCCGTTGTTGTCGTTGAACACGAACTCGAACTCGTTCGACTTGAGAGAGCACTCCCACCGGCCGGCGTCGACCGAGAAGTTGGCGTTCGTGCTCTTGTGCATCGCCATGCCCGTCCACCCCGCGTCGATATCAACCTGTGGATCAAGACGCACGAAAGGATGGGACGTTACTGGATTCCAGGACGCCGCTAAGGTACGTGCGTTGATTCATCTCAACATCCATCCGCACTCACCCAGCTGCAAAATGTCATCGCTTCATCACGCCAACCGTGCTGAATTTAGATCGCTCCATCTACGTTACGCGCTTGGCTCACTCGGTCGTGGAGCATGAGCAGGCAGTACGCATCCAGCGCGGCGTACTTGACTTGCTGCGGCGAAAGCGGCCGCTTCTCCCAATCGCTCTTTTGTTGGGTCTTGTTGAGCGGCGCGCCGAGGATCTCTTGCGCAAACGCACTAAGTCCTCGGTGCCGGCGACGTTTCTTGGCCGCGCGGATCTCTTCCTCCTTTCGCTGCCTCTCTTCGTCCGTTTCGTCGGGAGCGTGGTGAGCTCCCTCGCCCGGCAGCTCGTCGTGGTTGAAATCCAATACGTTCTCCACGACGTTGAAGCATGAGACGTCTGGGAATGACCACTGGAGCCGCTTGATGTCGCCGTCCAGCGCAAAGCCGAGCTTGAGAATCGACGGTGAGCTGAACAAATGCGAAAACAGCTCCTCAAGGTCGCTGATCGACAGCTCCATGAGATCAAAGAGGAAGACGTGGGTATCACACGCGATCTGGAGGAGCGAGCACTTGGACTGCGCGTACCCGCGCGCATCAGGGCGCCACTCGGCGTCGATGCCGATGCGATAGACACTCGGCTGCATCATGACGTCGTACGCCACCGCGAGCGACTCATCCTGGTCGACGATGATCACTTGGCTCTCAGGAAGCGGCAGCTGAAGGAAGAGGTCCTCGTCCACGACAGAGACCGTGGCCGACGCGAACTCGCGCTCGGGCGGCGGCATCATGATAATGGACATGAACTCGCTGTCGTGCTCGAGCTTGAACTCGAAGATCGCGCGGCGTGTGAGCGGCATGCCGCTCGCGTCTCCGTCTTCGCCCTCGTCGCTCAGACTCTCAACGTCGATCACTTCTCGCAGGAAATGCCGCTTCATCTCCGTCGAGTGATCTACATCTGGCTTAAAGAACTGCAGGATTGTGACGACACCGTGGAGAACGTAGAGCTCGGCGAACTTTGGCGTGAAGAAGCGAGCGGTCTCAACGGTGTAGAGCGCGTCTCGACTGATCAGGTAGCCGATGGTCTTGTCCACGTTCTCCGTCTCGAGCGCGTCCATGCAAAAGTCGAGGATGCGCTGCTGGTCGTACCGATGGAGCTGCATCACGTCGTCGAGCTCCTTGACAATATGCACAGTCAGCACGCTGAGCTGGTCGAGGCAGAACTGGACGTGGTGCGGCTGCGGCTCGGCCTCCGAAAGGATGGTCAGCATCTGCTTGGACAGCTTGCCCTGTCCGCGGTACGTGAGATCCAGCGCGCGCAGCGACGAGACCGCGCGCAGGTTAAAGAGGAACGGGTCTGGTGTTGACTCGAGCGCCTCGCGGATGAGCTGCTGCTTGGCGATCTTGGACTCCTTGTCGCGAATCGTGGTGATGACTTCCACGACGTGCTGGGTGAACATGAGCGGCGCGCACTCGAGCGCATGCAGCTGGCACCAGTACTTCATCGGGCAAGGCGCGTGTAATGGTGCGCCCTCGCTATCCAGCTCACGCCACGCGTTGATATACTTGGCGCGGTATTCGACATGGTACGGCGTGGTGGCAAACGCTTCCAGCGCTTCCTTTTCCCGGAAGGCCGCGTCGAAAAGCGATTTGCGCATCTGCAGCGTGCGCATCGCGACGCCGCGCGAGGACTCGTCGAACACGCCGCCGCGCCGCGTGTACTTGAAGTACATTTCGCGCAGCAGTGAGTCGTACATCGGGATGTCGAGCAGGAGATGCTTCTCCTGGAAGTACCGCAGCATCTCGCGCGCCTCCTTGTGCTGCTCGTGCTGCAGACAGCAAATGAACACGGCCATCTCGGTCTTGGCCGACCGGCTCAGTCCGTGCGCAGGCAGCACTTCGATGGTTTCGACGACGCCCTGCGTGTTGTGCTTGTACGCGCACGACGTCACGAGCTCTTCCATGTACTGCTGCTTCTTCTCGCGCGTGCCCAATGGAATCTGGCGGAGCACGACGTCGATGCCTTCTTGATGGCGATACCCATGCATGCGCGCGAGCTCAAGGCACATCCGGTTCGTGAACGCGATGCCATCGGCGAGCGCGAGCTGCAGCATTTCCTGGATGTGCGTGCAGTCCGCGAGCAGGTAGCACCCGCGCACGTACTTGCGGTACAGCGCCTGCTCGCGCGTGAGCTCCTCGCGCTCGCCCACTTCCTGGAACGCCTTCCACGCGAGTGGCTCATCGCCCGCGACCAAGTACGAGTCCACCACCGACACGAAGGTCTTACTGTTGGGCATCAAGTGCGGCTGAGGCGAGAGAATCGTCGGTGTGACGTCGTCCGAGCCAGACGGGATCTCCCAGCCTTCGGTCGCGAGCTTGCGCATCGCCTGGATGATCATGTCCACCTCTTCCTTCCACTTGCGCTTGCGACACTGGTGGATGAGCGTCTCAAAATCATTCCTGTGGCCACGCCAAAAATCACACCAACAAGTCAGTTGCTAGAGATGCGGCATCGGAGGTGACATCTTTTCGTGAGCACGTACGTAGACACCATCGAGCCGTTGGCAATGCGTTCGGTCAGTCGACTGATGTCGTGCTGCACGACCGCGAGTCGCACGCTGTCGGATGTCTGGTTGCCGAGCGCGCCGAGTGACTTGGGGCCGTCGGCGCGCGAGGACGTCGCCTTCACCGCCACGCCGATCTGATCCACCTCCTGCTGCGTGACGATACCATCCTGAAGCCACTCGCTCAGCAGCGTCTCCTTGTCACCACGCTTCTCGACCAGCTTGGCGATCGCGACGACGAGCCGCGCGCTGTTGCGCAGCGTCACGTCCTTCTCCGTGATATCGCGGAGCACCGCGGACGCCGCGATCATCGCCTGGCGGAGCGCGCACGTCTCGAGCGCGTCGATGTACAGCGCCTCGTCAAACGTCTCTTCCTCGCGCGCGTGCGCCAGGAAGCGCAGGCACTCGATCGCCGGCACGGCGGTTGTGAACGCCACGGCGCGGATGATGGTCGTGAACGTGACGATGTTGGGCCGCGACCGCGTCGCGCGCATCGCCTCATAGATCTATCACGCAGCCGTATATCAGGAAAGTTAGCGCCTCCCTTGCGGCCTATGAACCTCTCAGCATCACTGTAGTCCCGGACACACCTCAATGGCGCGCTGCACGTGGCCGCTCCGCGCGGTCACGTCGATCAGCGCCGTGTACGTGAACACGTCGGGCTCGTACCCGTACAGCGCGAGCAGATCGAACGCGCGCTGCGCCTCGGCGAGCGAGCCGGCGCGCTGGCTCGACGTGACGATCGTATTGAGCGCGTAGCTCGGCTGGAGCTTGTCGAGCGCCGGGATCTCGCGTGCGGCGTCGCCTTCCTGCGCGAGCTGGACCATCCAGTCCACGAACGCGAACGCGCGCTCCACGAGGTCGTCGTTCTTCTGGCCGTTCTTGCGCACGCCGCCCTTCATCCACCTGCAGCGTGTCGCACACCGACAGAGAGATCATTAGCGCCCCGCGATGGCCGTGGGTTGACATGGAGCAGAGAGCGCTCGCACTTGAAGATGGGCCGCAGGAACGCGCGCGTCTCGTGGGCCTCGCCGCTCTGCAGCTCGCGCACGAGCTCGCGCGTGAGGTCGTCGTCCTCCCAGCGCCAGTCTGCGCCGCGCGGCGACGGCAGGAGACGCGCAGCGGCGTCGCTCGTCGTCATTATTGGAGATCGTCAGGGTGGGTGGATGGATTCCTGGGTGTGGCAATGCGCACGAAGGGAGCCATACAGCTGGAGAGCTCCAAACATAAAACTAAGCCAGCCTAACCCATACCGGCGTTGCATTTCTTGTGTGCTTTTTTCTATTGTGGAATTTAACTTATTCCCCAGGGGATCTCGCCCTAAATCGGTTGGTGAACAAGGTTATAAATTGGGGTTACGTTAGAGGTTAGTCGGGGTTACTCATCCAGTGACACCCTTCGCAAATCTGCCGATTGCTATTGTATCAATGTGTTACGACAGAATGCCACTCCAACAGCCGGCATTCTGTCGGAAAGCGACAGAAATCTGTTTCCAACCGATTTGGAAGCGGTCAGACTCTGTAAATCGGTCCCAGCCCGAATCCGAGATTTTTCATTAATGAGGGTTATATGACAGATTTATATATATATAAAGGGTTATATACGTAAATACGCCTCTAAATCTGCCAGATTTGCTATTCATTTGGACAAATAAGTTGGTTTCCACAATACTGGTACAAAAACGGCGTCGCCCGCTCCTGCTATACACATCGCGGATCACGGGCGCAACTTGACATCGATGAGCTCGCCGCCTTCGAGGTCGTAGATCTGAGGAAGAATCACGTGTCCGCAGGTCAATCACCTTGCCACACAGGCACCCAGGAACAAGGGGCTAATCAGGCGAGACTCTCAAGGGATCAACAACGCACCTGGAACGATTGGTTGGGGTGCATGTCGTCACCGTCAAGCACCAGACTAATGCGACTTGTGTCAACGCTGAGGTGTGTGGCGACTTGCGCGACGAGCGAGGCCACCTTATGAGTCTATAGACACGGAGCACATGATGAGAGACCGCTTACCTAGGAACACCACAAGTAGTACGCCACAACAACATACCGGGATAATGTGGTGCGTTCGCGTGGTCTTGGCGTCATATCGCACGCTGAGCTCGATAGCCGTTGGATCCACGAAATTTCTGATCACGACCTTGATCTCGTCGTCGTCAAAGATGTCGTGCGCTTCGACGGTATCCCGTAGCCGCACCGGCTCACCGCGGTAGGTCATCTCGACGTCGTCCGGATCGGTGATCTGGTGGCGCTTGCAAAAGCTGCTGTGTAACTTCTCCATAGTGGACGACTGTTTTGACACGTCAGAACGACCACGATTAAAGATGGATAGGGCCACACGTGTCGTACCACATCGATGCGAAATTTCTCGGTTTTTCCTCCTTCCACGACGAGCAGCAAGCGCACGAGCTGCTTCCGGTTCTCGGCGTTGGCCTTGGAAAAGTCGACCTTGGCATCGATGAGATCGCCCGACTCGAGGTCATTGTTGTGCGGGGTGTCGACCAGGTTGAGGGCCTCGCCGTCGAGCGACATCTGCACGGCCGAGCGCGGGAGACCGTGGAGGCCACAGAACCGATCGTAGAGCACGCTAAACGGCTCTTTCTGTAGACAAGCAAGAAGTTGCAGCGTCAAAATCTGCCATTCCACACGAGGAATCCCTCCCCATCAGCAGACGTACCGAGTGCATGATCACCTCATCGGTCTTGGTGCCGTTCGAGCGCACTTGGAGCATCATCCGCTCGCCCTTGTCATTCGCACCGACACCGCCAGCAGCGGTCGAGGAAGTAGCAGGAGAAGAGGACGCTGCAGTGGGCGACGGCGCTCCATTCGCGGGACGAGGCGGCGGCACGATCGCAAAGTCGTCATCATCGTCGTCGTCGTCCAGCGCGATGATGGCGCTGCGCGATGGCTCACTCGCAATCTGAAACCTGGCCATGCTGCACGACCACAACAAAGCACAAATAGCAATCGCCTTGGGTCAGTATAACACAGCTATCGCCTGCAAAACGATGGGAATCGGTCGCCGCACTTCATGACCGCCCGCGTCTGGCTCAGCAGCTTGTCCTTCGCGATCTTCTCCGCGATCTCGCGGTCCAGCCGCCGTCCGCGCTCTTGCTCGCGCGCGCGCTCCGCCGGCGTCAGCAGATCGTCCACATACTCCTCCTTCTCCTCTTCGTCGACCAGCACGACTACCAGTTCGAACAATCCATTTCCATCAACGCCGTGTCGCTCTCCCAAACACAAAACCAAAACAGCACGCACCCGTGTTGTTCGCGGGCCGTTTGGCGGGCGACGGCGACGCGCCGTTGCGCAGCCGCTTCCGCATCGGCGACACGAACGACCCAGCGCTGTGCCGGTCCTCGAACGCGCCGCCGTCTACCTCGTCGTGGTCGTCGCCCTCGGACTCGCTGCTGGACGAGAGCGTCACTGTTGACGAAAAGAACCGTGAGAACACCGCTAAAAAACACCGGGAAACAGCGCGAAAGACGCACCAAGCTCGCGCTGGCGCTTGAGGTTGCGCTCGAGCGCGCTGTAGAGCTTCACGTCGTCCTCTTCGTCCGAGCTCATCGCGTCCCCACGGTTTGTCAGTGTGTGTTCAAGCCGTGTTCGGCGCGCGAACTGGTGGCCGCATTCGAACTGTTCTTGATTCTTAACCTGTTACAGAACAGTTAGGAGGTGACGCCGAACAGGAGAGGCCGTGTTACAAAAAAAGGAACCCGGATGAGGATGGAGCACGACGTCGCCGCTGGCCCCGCGTGACGCCGAGGACGCGGCGCGGGGGCAGCCCTTGCTTAGACGCATCGGATCATTCACATAGGGGCGTATTATCTATTCACACAGTACTAACAGCGCGGCATTTCTCTCTCTCTGTCGGCCTCTCTGCTCTTCTCTCTCTCTCTCGTTCTTCGCGGGCCAATAGCGGTACGGACTCGTCGCACATTCTCTTGTTCTCTCTCTCTCGCTCGCTCTCGGTCACTTGTGTCTCTAGAAGAACGCGAAGACATTGCGGTGGATAAACGCCGACAGGCCGAGCAGCAGCATAAAGCACTGGAACCAGAGGAACGGCGTCATCTTGAGGTCCGCCTGCATCTGGTCGAACTGCGCCTGCTTCTCCGCGAGCTCCTTGGCCTGGCACTCATGGCACAGCGGGTTCGTCGGGTTCACGCGGCGCGTGAGCTTGCGGTCGATCTTGGCGTCGCACTTCTTGCATGTGGGCTCCACGCGCACGACGCCGTTCTTGCGGTCCTCCTCCTCCTGCGCGAGGCGCTCGCGCTCCTCCTGCTCGGCCTTCTCGGCCGCGAGCCGCGGGCCGCGGAAGAAGTTGAGGTACATGAGCAGGAAGAAGTTCATCGTGGCTTGTCGGTGGCTTGTGGGCGGCGCTCGAGGTTGGTCACCAGGAAAGCGCTGGTGTGGGAATGATGTGTGTGTGGGTCTTGGTTTCGCTCCTTTCGTGGCGACTTTGGAGGAGGGAGAGAGAGAGAGAGAGAGGGCGGGTTATCCGGATCCCGGACGATTACTTCGCGAGGTTATCCGGATGACACGGTGGAGACGAAGTAGGAATGACGGTCATATGATGGATACACTACGGGTATTTTCAGCCAATCACTTGTTTGTAGCTCTTCGTATTCGCTTAGTCTAGCCTAGGGTTTTGAGTCGGTTCATGGACCATGATTCATGGTCGTTTCCGACTGGGGGAAATCCCGAGCCGAACAACAGGAATTTTGAAAAAGCAGTCCACAACGATGGCGTCGTGGGCGACGCTCCCCCAAGCGCTCATCGCCACGATCCTCCGCTTCACGTTGCACGAGAACGACCTTCCGCGGTGGCCGCGGATCGCCCAGGAAGTTGGTTTGCCATCTTCTCCGTCGTCGTCATCTCGACCTCTGCTTCCTCAAGTCGAAGATTCTGTCTCGCGGTATGGCGGCTCCTTTGCGTTCGCAAGCGTCTGTCGCGACTGGCACGCCGTTTTGATCCAAGCGGCGAGTGCACGCGCGCTAGAGACGCTTCTTGTCGACGTGCACTGCCGACCGACGCGCTCGAGCGCCCTCGATCTGCGGAACCGTTTTCTCTTGCAACGTGCTCGACTGCGAGTCGTCCAAGTTCTCGCGCCGTCGCGCCGTCAACGTTCGGTCTTGGCGACCAACAACGACAGTGGGCGGCCGTGTTGAGCCACGCACCGCAGCTTGTCGAGCTTTTAGTCAGCTCGTCTCCGCTTCACTCGCTTGATGGCGTTGTGAGCATCGTCCGCGCCGTGACGGAGCACTGTCCAAACCTTCAGACGCTGCGACTTCCAACGTTCCACCCGTACGCGATGGAGAGCCCAAGCAGCAACGTCGTGGGTGCAACATCACGGGCGATGGGCTTTTTACTTTGGTGTTTGGCCATGCCGCCGAGACGCGCGAACAGCGCGTGTACGACATTCGTCTTGGGGACTGCTGGCGGGCGCGATCAAGCGCGACGGCTCTCACGTTCTACACCTGTCTACACCGACTGCTGGAGCTGCTCTCGGCTAGCGACAGCACGCTGTCGTGTGGGTCACACCACGTATCGCTCATGCTGCAGAACGGCAACATCCATGACATGGACGGACCAATGAGCGTCCAGTACTTGGTTCAAGTGCGGGAGCTTGCCGCGCGCGTGCGACAGCGGTAACCGCACTTCACGATGCGCGGTGTCGTCGAACGCTACAGCGAAGCGGACGCTTCATTCAAACGTATCGATAGCTTCCAACTCTCCACGGGCGCTTTTTATGCACACCAAGGTGGCGCCGAGTCCGACGACAGCGGAGGTGACTACCGGGAGGATCCACTTGACGATGTGTTCGTCTCACAAACCCACCAATGATCGCAGTTTCCCAGAGATCGATTTCGAGGCGAATGGTGCGCATGCGAGACACGGCGCGCGCAATTCCAGGAAACAACGACGAACGGATTCACAATGGGGAGCTCATTGAGGGAACGCATTCCGGTATTTACCGTGTTGAGCCCAAGACCACGTTCGGATCATGCGCACAATCACTATCGCCTTAGTGCTCGTCCTCAGCATCGCTGCGTTCGCGCACGCAGCCATCGCCCAGGACGAGCAGCTCTTTGGTCTCGTTGGTGGCATCGTGCCGGTTGTCGGTGGAGACTTGCGTACGTCTTGTGATTGAACTGTGGGCTTTTCGGGCGGCTGATCGCATTCTATGATACGTGACAGAGGGTGTCGTTGACGACAGCAAGAACGACAAGAAGAAGAACACGGAAGCGACGGGTGATATCGTTGACGAGCAAGCGTTCCGCGACCAGTGCCGTCCGGGCGACCGTGACTGGCCGCGCTGCCGTGATGAATGCCGCCCAGGCGGCCGTGATTGGCCCCGTTGCCGCGATGAGTGTCGCCCCGGTCGGCGCGAATGGCCGCGCTGTCGTGATGAGTGCCGCCCGGGAGGACGCGACTGGCCGCGCTGCCGCGCCGAGTGCCGCCCCGGAAGCCGTTTCTGGCCGCGCTGCCGCGACTTTCTCTGAGCGCGACGCGCTAGCTGTTTCTTCTCTCTTGACTGGGGATCGTTTGGAAGTCCCCTCCTGATGGCAACCGCTACGTCCCTTTTGTGTCGTTCAGAACCAATGAATGGATGTTTCCTGAGAGCTTCGCTCCTTTCACAAGGGCACCGTCTACATAACCGTTTTCATTTTGTTTGTTGTCTGACCAGGAGAGTTTGCTCGCGTCAAAAGCTCTTCCACTCCAGCTCGAGCGTGACGCTGCCAGCTCCGTTCTCGAGAGGCCACGTTTGCGTGAGGCGTGCGCTGCGCTGGACCTGCGCGAGCGGAATCTCGATCGTGCCGATCACGTCGTCGGCCGTGAGATAGTCGTAGTCCATGACGGTCACGACCAGCTCGTCGTGGCGCTCGCTGGACACGATGAGCTCAAAGCGCTCCGGTGGGTCCCAGATCTACATACATCGACACATACAACCACATCCCGTGGGAATCACAACAACACGTCAGTGCGAGACCAACATTTCCGCAGAAACCCAAGACGTACCGGGTTGAGCGATTGCACCTTGATGGAGCTCGTTTTCTTGCGGCTCCCGACGCGGAAGATCACGTACGGGTCGCTGTAGCCGTTCATGTCCATCGGGGTCAGGCGCTCGCACTTGAGCAGCTTGATGAACACTGCGCCCATGTTGGCGATCTCGACGGGCAGCGGCGCGTCCCGCGACTGCTTGCGCTGCGACTTGGTGAGCCCGGAGAACGGGTACCACACGAGATCGAACTCGGCACGGCCCACACCGTCGCGACCAAACGCCACGAGCTCGTTCGAGGCCACGTGGCGCTCGAGGTGGTCTAGGTGGATCCATTTGGTGTCGATCGCGCGGGTCTTGCCGAAGGCCTCCTTGTAGTTGAGCGACAAGTTGAGGTCCTGCGTCTTGGTGTCGAGCACGAGCAAATAGAACGACTCGCCGGCAAAGTCGTGCGAGGTCTCGCCGCGCACGACGTCGGTCGAGACTTTCTCTTTGCCCACGGACATCTGCAGTTGGAAGTTGTGGAGCCCCGTCCAGCGCGACGTGCGGCTCGTGGGCTGCACGCCGTGGAGCCGCAGGTTGCGCACCACGAGCATGCCCAGCGGCTTGCTCGCGGCGAGCGACTCCATCTCGAGCTTGCTCAGGTCCTCGACGAGCGGGATGAGGATCTTGTTGGGCCACACGAGCGCGTTCTCGATGGCCGCGCGGATCGCGTTGTGGAACATGGACGACAGCGCCGGGAGCTCCATGAGGTTCAGGTGGAGCGTCTTGAGGTGGAAGTTGATGGTCGGCTTTTCCGTAAAGCTGATCGACACGGCGCCGAACGTCGGCCAGCGCGGGAACAGCGGCTTCATCACGACGCGCAGCGTGCCGCGCAGCAGGAAATCCGACAGCTCGACGTTCATGTGGATGTGGGACGCCGGGTTCCCGAACGAGAACACCACGTCGCTGTTCTGGGTCGCGATGAGCAGGTCGATGTCGATCACGACCTGCTCCTCGAGGTGGTGGAGCGTCTTGATGCCGTTGATCACGGGCGCGGCCGTGCCCAGGTCGAGTCCGCGGAAGCCCATGTGCGTCATCATGAGCTTGGGCTTGAGCGCCTCGAGCGCCGGCGTGAGCACGTCCTTGACGCTGCGCGCCGTGGCCACTTTCACGTACGGCCACAGCGTGTCGATCGTGTGGTTGAGCCAGTCGCACTTTTCCACGTCCGGGAACTTGACCCACCGCGGGAGATCGTCGCGCAGCAGCTCGTGGAGCGTCTCGCGGTTGAGGCTCCGCAGCAGCTGCAGCTTGGACGCCTCCGAGAGCAGCGGCGCCGCGCCGTACGCGTCGAGCACCTTGAGCCGGAAGAAGAACGACGCCACGAGCACGGCGATGGCGGCGTACTCGCGACCGCCACGTGCAAGCGCGAGCGCCAGCAGCGCCGCCGCGAGGCACGCGCCCTCGCTCACGTACGGCACGTACAGCACGGTCCACACGCCGTGGCCGAGCCGCAGCCCCGGCAGCTTGGCCGCGATCGCCTGCGCCGGCGGCGACATTGGCTCCTCCGGAAGTGAGACCGTGCGCTTGCGCGTCGGCGACGTGGCCAACGGCGCCGGCCGCACGCTGCGGCGCCGTGGCGAGCCGGGCAGCCGCACGGCGCCGGCGCGCGAGCGGCGCGTCTCGGGCACGGAGACGCGGCCGTCGCCGCCGCGCGCGCCCTCGGTGACGATAGCGGCGCGCTGGCGGCGCTGGCCCAGCACGAGCGCCAGCGACATGGCCGCGACCGACGCGGCCGCCGCGGCCCACGTCGCGGCGCGCGCGTCCGCTCCACGCGCCGCGTTCATGGAGTCTGTGGCTGTTGGATCGCGCGCTGTGACACGAACAAGATGTGGGGACCACGACGAGAACTCAGGGCGTTCAAGTAGGGCCCTGGAATTGTGTGGTTGAAGATCTCATTTCGGACGGATCCGATTCTCATCGCCAGTTATCTGCGACGTGTGACAATAGAAAAACTCTCCCAAAGCATGATGGAGGGGAACCGGATCTTGTTGGTGTTCATGAGTATGTTGGGTTAAGCTGTAGGCCATAACGAGGCAGCGGCAGCACCTCGCCGCTGGATAGAGAAAGGAGGGGCGCCACTGGGTTTTTCTGGGTCGGCGGCGCCAGTCGGAGTGGGCTACTATCGGTCGTGGGAAAAGCTCACTGGGTCATCATGTACGCGGCGCCCGCGAGCACCAGGAGCACCACGACGGCGGCGATCACCGTCATGTTGCCCTGCGACTTGTCCTCCTTGAACGCTGCGATAGACACGAACGTAGTCAGGTCAGTCTCCGAGGAAGCCGCGCCTACGGGTAGGGAAGACGATGGACCACGCACTGTTGCTCGGTATTGCGTACCGCGCGCGCAGCTGCGCGGCGCTCATGTCCGAGTCGCGCACGGAGCCGCCGCGCTCGTAGCGGTTGCGCAGCTCGCTCGCGGACATGCCGTCGTCGCCCATGGTGATGCTGTGTGGAGGGAGTTGGAATGAACGGGTAGCGCTGCGAGGGAGAGCAAGTCTCTGGATGAGCAGCCTGATCCCACACTCGCCCGCTTTGTCGCAAAGGTAGTAGGATAGCTATTTATGATGGAGAGGGCGGCGTCTCTGGGCGGTGGAGGCAGGGAAGCACGGCTGCTCCTGGTTATCCGTTTCAACCCGTTGCCTCACGCCCTGGCGATCCTCGGCGCCCTTTCGGGCCGTACTTGAAGCACAACGACGGTCTCACATAGCCGTGTGGATCACAACGTGGGACGGTCCAGATGAGCCTGCACTACTTTCTCGTGGATATGGTGTTGGCTCTCACTTCAACCAGCGCGTTCGCGATGTGGGATCCGAACGAGACGCTCGCGGCCGCGTGGGCGCGCGACGACGACACGGTCTCCTGGCGCAGCCTCGACACGCTGCGCGGGCTCGACATGGACCCGCTCGTCCACGCCGCGCGGCCGCCAATGGAAGCGGAGGAAGACTCAGCGAGCGGTGCGTTCGTCCCAGTGCCTGGATGGCATTCGAGTGGGAGAAGCTAACGAAAAAGGATGATCTCTGTGTCTGTGTGTAGATATATCCGAAGGCGAGGAACTGGTTCAGACGATTGATCGACGCCAAGGTCCAGTAGCCAAGCTCACGCCGCTGGCTATGAGCCAGCCCCAACGATCGTCAGTCCTACGACAGGACGAGCCGGCCGTCCAAGCCCACGCGATAGCGCGACACCGCGACGAGGAGCCGCGGCTACGGGAGCTTCCCTCGACGTCTGAGATGGTGAGCATCTGCGAGCCGGTGCCCGTGCGTTCATGGCAGCAAGCCAGTGGAGACACCGGAGCGTCGGAGCGACTAGAGGCTGTGGTATACGTCACCGATTCGGACCGCGCGTACCGGTATGCACCAATCCCGATGCCCACAGCGAGAGTTGACGCGCTGCAGAAGTCGCCTGGCCAATTGGAGACAAGGCGGGTATCCATGACGCTGGGCGATCTGCTAGCGAAGAAGAAGGTGGTTGACGAAGGCGCGTTCCTACTGCCTCCACCGCCTCCGGTGTCTGTACTGCCAGCGCCACCAACCACAACGCCGAGTGTGATGGACCCGGCACGTCTGCACGAGATGAAGCAACTGGAACGAAGGTGCGAGGAGCTCGCCGAGAAGGAGCGTCATTTACAGAGTGTGCTGGCCAAGCAACTCCAGCAGCTTGAGACACTGGGTGACCAAATGCGGCAGCAAGACGCAAAGTGCCAGAGCCAGCAGCTCGAGCTAAGCACGCTTAGAGAGCAACTCGCGCGTTCGGAGCGGCAGGCCGCGTCGCTCCAGTCGGCGCTGCGCGAGAAAGAGCAGGCTCAGGACCAGCACACGCAGCTGCTCGTGCAAAAGACAAACGAGCTCACCGCGCTGGAGACCAAGGTGCGCGCGCTGCAGATCACGAACGAATCGTTCCAGGAGCAGGCGCGCAAGGCCGTGGAGGAGAAGGAGAAGACCCACAAGGACTACCTGCAGGTCGTCTACGATCTAAGCAAGCTCCAGAAGCAGGTAAATGCGGCTGCGAAAGAGACCGTGAACGTCGCGGAGAAGGACTTGCTGCTGCGCGAGATCGACCAGTTGCGCCACGAGAAGGACCAGCTCTCGACAAAACTGAAAGACAGCGAGTCGCGCAAGGCCTCGCTGCTCCAGAACAACGCCGCCGTTGAGGCGCAGAAGCTGAGGGAGCTCCAGAATCGCGTGCGTGAGCTCGAAGAAGATCTCCAGCGCGCGAGGGGAGGCAGCGCGCGTGCGACGACTGGCCAGAGCCAAAGCCAACAGTCTTATACACCCGCATCGTTCGCTCCGCCGACGGCGACGCCAATGCATCGACCACCGCCACAACAAGCATATTCTGGTTTCGACTCGTACCAGTCGACTGCTCCGCACGATTACTTACGCTCCTCCGTAGCAGCAGCGCCTTCGTATAACCAGCAAGATCTCTCGGGCATGCCGTCGCTTCTCGGCGGGATGCCTTCCAACTCGAGTGGAACGCGTCCCATGACTCTGAAAGGTTCGTTCACGCAAGCCGTTCTTACGATGGGTTCCACGCGGCTTACCATTCTTTCCACGTGCGCCACACAGATATGATGTCCGACCGCCGTCCTCCGGCTCCGCCATCAATGCCATCCTCGTCCTCATCGACTTCTCTTGCCTCAATGGGCTTCTCCAGTGCCGACCGACGGAGCAGCAGCGGCGGGGCTTCCGGTGGCGCCTTCGATTTTGAACAGTTCAAGGCCGACGGTACGTTCTCTTGCCCCCACTCTCGTAGCTTCCATTCATACTCGCGCAGTATTAATCTTCGCTTCTCTTTGACTGTTGTTTCCTTGCAGCACTCGCTAGCCGGGGTATCCCCGCCATGGACTCGCAGCACCCGCCGCCCGACTTTTCATCGCTAGCGCTGCCGCCCAACCCGGCGCTCTCGGCGCCGTTCGCGACCGAGAAGCAAACGCTGCTCCATGACTCGCTCCAGAAGCGCGACCTCGAGCAAAAGCTCCTCAGGCTGCATGTCGAGAAGGAGCAGGTGCGTGGACAGATGGGAA
Source organism: Pythium folliculosum (assembly GCA_023336295.1). Lineage (NCBI taxonomy): Eukaryota > Oomycota > Peronosporomycetes > Pythiales > Pythiaceae > Pythium > Pythium folliculosum. Next base: position 17,786 of record JAADWV010000200.1, read on the forward strand.
GAACACGCGCCCAAGCTGATGGGCTCAGATTGATCTCTGTTCGTAACTTCGGTCTCACTTGGCGTTGTAGATCGAGGCCAAGCTGGTCAAGGTGGAGCAAACGGGACTCAAGACCATGAGCGCACGCACGGAAAAAGCCTGGCTCGAGAGCCGCCTGCGCGAGCTCTCGCTCGAGGTCTCGCGCCTCAAGCTCGCGTTGCGCTGAGCTGAGACCGCGTGTCATCAAGTGTACCCATGTGACGCCATCCCATCGAAAGTGACAGGCGCCGCATGGCGCGTCACCCAATGGCTTCCGAGTGGTACACTGTACCGTTTTCTCGGTACAACCCGCCAGTTTCTGTGTGGAAGAAACAAGTTGGACCCCGCGGGTGGTACACTCGTGGTGGCCACGTCGAAGGCGTGGTCGAGTGTTCACGTCGACCCACAGCCGCTGGGGGCGCCAAAGTCATCACCAGTTAGACTTCTCGGTTCGACCCGGCGTCTAAAACACCTAAGGGACGAAGATGAGCGACAAGAAGACCGTGGCGGACGTGCTGGCCGAAGTGCGCTTCTCCGAGCGGCTCGAGGAGCTCACGCTCAAGCTGCCGGCGACGCTGGTGCTGGCGCAGGAGCGCGGCGCGTCGCTGGCCAAGCGCAACCAGGTGCGGCGCAAGTTCTACCGCGAGAGCGAGCTGCTGCGCGTGGAGATCGAGGAGAAGCTGAACGAGCACGGCATCGAGAGCGAGTGGCTCGCGTCGCCGCTCATCGCGGACGCCAACAAGCAGCTCGACGCGATCCGCAAGCAGCTGCGGCTGGACGCGATCCCGACGGCCAGCCTCTCGCAGTTTGACCAGGTCTACACGGGCGTGCGCTTCGCGACGTTCGTGCTCGTGTTCGTCGGCTGGTTCAGCGCCGTGTGCGTGCTCATCCCGCTGCGGCTGCTGGACCAGACGCTGCGCGACGCCGGCGTCAAGAAGAACTACCTGCCGATGGACATCATCTCGTGGCTCATGGCCGAGCTCATCTCGATCGCCGGCGGCTCGGACGCGGTCGCCGAGGGCCGCGAGAACCTCATGGGCCTCACGGACTCGGTTGTGTGCATGTTCAGGTGCGTGCAGATGTGGGGATAGTGAGTGGTGTTGGCGGGAAAGACTGACCGATGATGGTACTGTGGACACTACAGCCACGCGTCCAACCTCGACGGCTTCATCGTGAACGCCAAGTCGCCCGTGGCTTTCAAGGTGCGCTTATTCGCGTTTGATGTATCTGGAAAGCTCTGTGGGAGCTGACATGTTGTGTTGATGATGACAGTACGCGGCCAAGAAGAGCATCTTCCTGGTGCCGTTCCTCGGCTGGGCCTCGCGCTGGGGCTTTGGCTTCGTGCCCATCGACCGCTCGAACCGCAAGATGGCGCTCCAGAGCCTTAAGGACCTCGCGCACTCGGTCAACGACCAGGGCAACTCGGTCTGCATCTCGCCCGAGGGCACGCGCTCCAAGGACGGCCTGCTCCAGGAGTTCAAGAAGGGCCCGTTCTACCTGCGCGACGACACCAAGAAGAACGTCGTGCCCGCGATCGTGTTTGGCGCGTACGAGTGCTGGCCGCCCGAGCGCTTCTTCAGCACGCCCGGACGGGTGCGTCTTTACTACGGTCTCTGTTAGGCACTTGCTCACGCTTACTGACCGCGTTGTGTGCCATTGAATGTCTCTTAGACTCTTGTGCGCTTCCTGCCGCAGTTTGCACCGGACCCGTCCAAGAACCGCAACATCAACCGCCTGGCGCTGCGCCGCATCTTCCTGGACGCGTTCGCCGAGGACGTGCCCGATGACGTGGGCACGCCGTCGGGCACGAACGCGCTGCTTCGCAACATGCTGCAGGTGTACCTCATCTGGGCCATCTCATTCAAGGTCATGAGCATCGTGCTCTCGATGATCGGCTGGTTCTGCAATCTCGTCGGTATCAGCTGGTGGACCTACACCAAGCTCTCGCTGCTCGTCACAGTCGCGCTCGAAGTCTACATGTTCTTCACTTGCTAAGCATCCACACGCGCTGTGGGGTCCAGGCGACCACGCGATCCGACGTCGTCCTCACGACGGCTCTTCCTCAATAGAGTCGCGCGGTGCGCTGTCGTCATCGCTGGCGTCGCATCCTCCGTAGTTGATCTAGTTGCACATTTCGCCATGCGCGGGAACGTTTCCCGCTCCGTCCTATCGGATTCATACACGTTCACTTTTTTTGCTTCTCTATGTCTCTGTATTGAGTCCTGAATCACCAATCATCGTCGTCATCGTCTTCATCGATGGTGGTCTCCTGGATAAACGTGAATCGCACTGACTTGGCCGGCGCGCCACTCTGAGTTCCCGTTATGCCAGGCACAGCCGCCTCTGTCGTGTTCGTCGCTGGAGGCTCCTCCACAGGTCGTTCACGGACATGGGTAGCAGCAGTTCTAATGCACATTGCATACATTGCAAACGGTCAGGCTCGCGATCTCAACGGCGCCCAATCCCAATCAGAGCCCACGAACGAACCTTCTCGCTTGAATGTGCTGAGATAGCAACTCGGTAAATCGCCCGGACGGAACGGGGCGTCTCGGCTTCGTAGGGGTATCCTCTGCCTCGTCATTCCCATTTGCTGCCGGTTTCTTCTGTGTCAACTGGTGCCACTGCCAGCGCCCGAGGCCCGTCGGTGCCGCCTTCTCCTTCTTCTTGCGCTTGCCCGCAGTCGTGCCATTTGCGCCATCCGCACCAGCATCGTTAGGGTCCGGGCGAACTGGCTGGTGCCGTTGGACTACCTGGCGTTGAGAGATGAATGATAGCTCTGTCGCCGTCGTGCGCACGTCCGCCGAGGCGAGCACACGCGGAGCCAAGCTCTGATTGTCAAGTACCTCTTCTTCTTCTGCTTCGTCGGCCTTGATGAGCTCAGTTTGTCCATCATTGAAAGCGCGCACCATCGGCTCCATTGTGACGGCGATCGCCGTGGCTGGGAAGATCGCTTCGACGTTGCGCGGCGTGATGTTGAGGTACCACTTGCTTATACCGCCATTAGCTGAGTCGCTGGGCGCGAAAGCTGCGACTTGGCGGAGCAGCACAGCCGTTCCCTTCACTAGCGCAGGACCGACTTGTTCGACAATGTCGCGGTGGAAATAGCCCTCCATCTCTCCAGTGGGGTCCTACAGAGAGAAGTCAAATACGCTATAGAAAACGGTGGTCGTGACAGCGTGATGGTCTCGTACATGGAACACAGCGACGATCTCCTCGTCGACAAAGCGCACCGACTTGATGAGCACCAGCAGACGTGGAAGTCGCGGCGCCTTCGATAGATCGTCGTATTCGAGGATTTGCGCGATCGTGTCCTTCAGCGAACTCATCTTGATGCCTCCTAAACACACAAAGTCATCAGTGTGCTGGTGCCGACCCGTACAACTCGGCTTGTTCGGTGTTTCGCGTACCGTATAACTCGCCGGGCGTGGTCGTGAAGCCTAGGAACTCACACATATCGAGCCACGCGCCCGTGTCAAACACCGTCGAGATGTGCACAATGTGGCCGCTCGAGCGGCCGCTCGCGGGCACGCCGTCGTCATCAAGCCTACCACAGAGAGAGAGAGAGAGATTGTCAACGTTCGGCCAGTGAGAGAGGTGACGCCGTGGCTCTATACGCACGACTGCTGGAGGTCCAGGTGCTGCTTCTTCATGACCTCGTGGAGCGGCCCGGGCACCTGGCGGAACCACTTGGTGATCGTCGGCTGCGACTCGAAATCTACCGACAGCGAAGCGCACCAATTCACGAGACGTGTCAGTGTATATCGTCTATACGCACGAGTGGAACTCATCAGCACGCACCGTCGTCGTCATTGTGGCTCTGCACGACGCGCCGCGCGCGCTTCCGCGGGTTCTTGCTGCTGCTGGCAACGCGCGCGTTCGACGGCGACAGCTCGACCTCCTTGGCGCGCTCGGCGCCGCTTCCAGCGGCGTCCGAATCCTCGTGATTAGGCGCTTTGTTTACTGTAGAGTGCTGGGAGAACTGGCCGCTGGGTGTCGCGCCGTCGCCGCGGAAGCCGGCGCTGTCGATCTCCCATTCCTCCTCACTCGAAGCCATCCCGACCGACGTCAACTTGGTGTCGTGCACGTTTTGGCGGCAACGCACCTAATGCGCACTTAATGGGACTATTTCGCACTTAGTGAGAGCTCCAAACTCCCATGTTCCCCCAGTGTTGGAGCCGCCGAATTAGTATGGTGGCCCAGCGCGAACTGGACGACCGGCTCCGCGCCGTGGCGGCGCAGCTCCTGGTAGAGGAGCGCGACTGGCAAGATGAGGAGCGCAAGCTCTTTGAGCTGGAGGAGACCTACCTGCGCGACACGACGGTCCACGGCAACGTGTTCACCGGATGGGGCGACCCCAAGACCGCGCCCATCCGCTTCCGCAACGCCGCGCTGCGGCGCAAGAAGCGCGAGCGCCAGCTGAGCAGCGGAGGCGGCGCCGCCGCGCCGGCCGCGCTGTCCGCGGAGGAGCAGCTCAAGCTGGACAAGCACCGCGTCGCGTCCTTCTCGTCCGTGACGTCGCCCGCCGAGCCCATCCGCGCGACCGTCGCGGCACGCGAAGCCGCGGCCAGCGCGGCCGCTGCTCCCTCGCCCGCCACGTCCAGCAGCAACGCGTCGCCCACGGCCGGCTCGGCCGCTGAGGCGGTGTCGTCGTCTAGCAGCACGAAGCGCGCTGTTGCGGCTGCCGACGCCAAGCCGAGTCCGGCCAAGAAGGCCCGCAAGTAATAGAGGCCAGCGCTCGCCGCATTCGGCGGTTCTTGTATTGTATTTGAATCCGTAATACACGGCACGGCAAGCGTCGTGTGTGACCCCCATTTGCTTCTGCACTGTTAGGCCATCGTGGTGGCGGTCGTTCAAGTGATGGGATCGTTTGATGCGTCGGCGCGACGAGAGACGCATTCACTCCGCGGCGCCTTTTCGCTGTGACCCGTCGGATCTCCGGTCATTACTAGATCAATCCTCATGGGCTCGTCCGTGTCGCGGCCGTCGCCACTGGCGCCGACCTTCGCGCGCATGGCCTCGTGTGCGTCGCCCTCCCCCGATAGTACACGAAGCATTACCACTTGTCCTGCTCACGTTGGTGATGTGTGTGCTGTCTCGACAGGGGACATGAAAGCCGCCAAGCAACTGCTGGCCGACTACAAGGAGAAGGACCTGGACTTTGGGCTCGACGCGCAGGCGCTCGCCGAGCTCTGCGGCGGCGACAACGCCCACGCCGAGGCCGTGATCGACGCCTTTGGCGGCACCAACGGCATGTGCGTAGTGGCTTTGTCAGCGCCCCCGCGTGTGAATGTGCCTTCGTCAGTGATATCTCACTCCCTGCATGCCAGCGTGAATGCCCTCGCGTACATTTGCGGCGCGATCCTGGTCTCGTCGGGCGCGGCGCTCGAGAAGGCGGGATGTACGTTGTGGCATTCAGCGGTGGCGATCGCTCGACATGGAGACAAGCGACGGACTGACGCGTGTTCGTAGTGGTGTTTGACGCGCTCGACTTTGACATGACCGAGCAGATCACCATGGACGAGATGGTGCGCTGCTCCGTTCCACAAAGAGTGATGACTTCTTGTGTCTAACGCTGTGGTGTCGCGTGCCTAGACGATCGTGCTGCTGTGCTGCGCGCGCGGGTTCTGCGTCATGTCGGCCACCGGGACGGTGCCGTCCGACGAGGCGCTCGAGAACGTGACGCTCCAGGCGTACCGCGAGCTCAGCAAGAGCGGCGGCCACAGCATCACCAAGGCCGAGTTCACCAAGTGGGCACTCAAGTTCGTCGCCGCGGCGCCCACGGCGGTCCCCCACGCCGAGGTCTCGCTGGACGACATGGCCGTCCAGTTCGGCTTGGTGGCGCCGCCGCCGCCCAAGTCGCTGGCCGACGAAGTGCTGAGCGAGCTCGCGGCGGACAACAACGCGGGTCTCGTCGCCGCCAGCGCCACCAATGAGGTCACCGAGCAAGAGGATGAGTCGAAGCTACTGGCGTCCGCGGCGTTCGAGAGCCAGTCGGACGACGAGGTGCGGGAAGCAGAGGACACCGCCCCTGTGGAAGCCCGCGATCAGGTGCCGGATGCGAGCGAGTCACTGTCCGGATATCAGGAGGAGACAGCGGAAGTAGAGGGCGTTGATCGAACGGCAGAGGCTGGTGAGCCCGTGAGCGATGGTCAAGAGCCTGAATACACGGATGAGTTCCAGGCAGAGACCCCACGCGTAGCCCAAGAGGAGGTTCAGGAGGCCCAGGAGGCTCATGGTGCGGAGGTACAACCGCGTCCGGCATCTGCGGCTCATCCAGACGCGAGCGCGCCAGTAACAGATCCAGCCGAAGCGGCGGAAGGAGAGGTTTCCGTCCATGAGGTGAGGCGTGGCTGTGTGGCCATGCGTAGAGCTGGGTGACGAGTCTGACGTGCTGCCGCTTACTGTCTGAAAAGCCCCAGGATACCGATGGCCCTTCGCCAGCGTCCGGCGAGACCGTGGATATGGCGAGCAGCGAGGCCGCGTCAAACGGTGAGCAGGAGCTCGCGAGTGACGCTCCGTGGGACCCGAACGCTTACGACACGTACGATTACACAGACGCGGCGTTCGATATGGGTAGCGGATTGCCCCCTCCGGACCCGCACGAACAAGACGCGCTCGACGAGAGTGAGCCATTGCCCGCACAAGACGCAGCCGACGAGCCCACGGAGACCACCGCGGTCGCTGATGACGCCGAGCAGCCATGAACTCAACAGTGGGAAACGGCCATCAGAGTGGTGTTTACATACTGTATTTGGGCATTGCAGCAAAACAAAAGCAAAAAATCTTTTTTACAACGCAAGGCGCTTTGAGCGTGTCTGCTTGCTACCTGTGTGTCGTCGTCTAGCCGCCAAGGGTCGGATCTCAGTGCATCTTATCTTCACTCGTCACCGTCGCTGCTGTCATCGTCGTCGCTCGAGTCATCGTTCGTGTCCGCCGAGTCATGTCCCTGGATCGCGTCGAGGTCCTCGTCGCCTTCCATGTCACCGGCCGCCGCGGCCTCCAGCGCCGCCGCGCTCTTGGATCCTTCCTTCGCGGCTTCCTGCTGGGTCATCAGCGCGAACGGTGGACGCCGTAAGCACCGCCGCTTGTTGAACCAGCGGCGAAGCTGCGTCATGTTGACGTCCATGGGCTGCTTCTCCTCGCGGAGAGGAGGCGCGTTGAGCTGATCCAAGTACCCCTCCATCTCAGCCTGGCTGGGCTTGTACTTCTGCTGGAACCAAGATTCCAGCTGCATGACCTGCTTCATTGAGAACTTCATTGGCCGCTGGATCTTCCCCTTCTCACGCTTTCCGCGCGGCGGTTTCGGTGCCGCTGGGGAGGACGCGGTCGCATCGTTCTCGCTCTTCGCGTCGCCGTCGTGAGTCGGAGGAGGGGCCTCGACCTTCTGCGGTTCTTCGTCGTGAGCGTTCTCATCCATGATGATGCGGCGACTCATGCCAAGGCTCTCAAGCAGAGCGATCGTCGCCTTGCGCAGAAGTGTGGGCTTCTTGTATACCTTCAGGATCTTCTTCAGGTCTGCAACGAGTCCGGTCTGAACGCGCACATCCTTCGAGATATCCATTGACCGCATGACGTCGACGACCTGCTGAAGCGCGTTCGTATTGGTCGCCGAGCGCTGCACGGCCAAAAGCGAGCGAATGCGGTTCTGGAGCACGGTAACTTCGCCCTGGCTTCCCACTTTGACGACGATAGCGTCGTCGAGGTCCGATTCTTGTGTGCGCTGGCGCTTGGGACGCCCGCCTTGCGCCGCGATACGGTCAGCAAAGCTGGGCAACGCGAACGAGGCCGACGAGTACGTGTCAAGCACCTCGGGCCGCGCAAACGACGAAATCATCGAGTCGTACTTGGAGCTCTCGGCGCGCACCTTGTCCAGCTCCTTCACGAGCTCGTTCGGGTCGACTGTCGCACGGAGGTGTTCAATGCGCTGCTCTATCCGCAGGTCGATCTCTTCTTCGGTCGCGCCAGCGTCGCGGCCGGCTTCAACGCCGAGTTTCACGTAGCGCACGCGCTCGCGGTACCGCCGGCGCTTGAACCAGTCGCGCACGTGGGTGATCGTCAGTCCGCCGAGCACGAACGGGTTGGCGTACGGTCGGTAGTTGAGGATCGTGCGCATGAGCGTAAGCTCGTCAGTGAGCGGACGCGGGTACGAGTAGTACCACTCCTGGAGCTTCTTGGTCTGCAGCGGCGAGTAGAGGCGCCCAAACGCCGCCGACGCCGCCGTGCGTCCACGCTCCTGCGCGATCGCCCCCGCGGTCGCGGTCGCCGCGCTGGCCTGGACGGCCGTGTTCAGCGCCTTCATCGCGCCTTCCGGGAGCGTCACTTTCGAGATCAAGTTGGCCTCGCCCTGCATGCTCGTGGCCTGGATGAGCTCGGCAATGTCGCGGAGACGCTCCATCGATGCCTCCAACTTGAACAGTACGCGGTCCGTCATGTCCTCGGCGATCTCGTCGACCTTGGCCACCTTGCCGTTCGACTTGGGCGCGCCCTCGCCCGCGGTGGCGCCGGCACCTGGCGCCACGGCGTCGCTCTTGCTGTTGCCGAGCGGCAGCATGCTGAACGCCATGCCGCACGTGCAGTCGCTGCCGTCCTGCGCGCCGCCCTGCTTGCCAGCCTGCTTGCGCGAGGCGTCGCGCGCCTCGGCGAGGTTCTTGAGCTCGAACAAAATGCTGTCGCAGCCCGTGATCAGCTGCGAGGTCTTGGCCGTGATCGACTTGTTGTACGTCTTGCCGGCCTCGAGGCTCTCGCGCACGACCTTGTTGATCAAGTCCACGGCCGGGTTCAGGTCAATGTCCTCCCACGGCGCGTACTCGACCTGCTCGTCCTCCGAGTTCTCATTGTCGCTCAGCCCGTTCGCGCCGTCCGTGTGGTCCGCCGGCGCCGCGTCGCCCTGGTAGTGCTGCTGGTCGCAGTACACCTGTTGGTCGTGCGTGGCCGCGACGGCTGTCGCCGAGGGCGCCGCCAGCTTCATCTTCTTGAGCGGCGGCAGCACGACCGGCGCGGGCGGCGGCGGCGGGGGCGCCACGTCGCGTCCGATCGCGTGCGACTCGCGGTCGTGTTCGTCGTCGTCGTCGTCGTTTCCGCGGTCGCCGCGCATCTCGTCGTCCGAGTGGTCGTCGTCGTCGAGCGCGGCGGCGCTGTTGAGCAGGTTGCTGAGCTTGGCGTTGGCGTTCGCCGCGCGCGCGGGCGACGACGCCGGCTTGGGCGGCGCTTCGGGCGAGTCCTTGCAGATAAAGTCCATCTTCATCGCGCTCATGGCGGCGGCTATCGATTAAGGGCGGCAGATACAAATCGCAGGTGTCAATGGGCGCGCCTAAAACACAGATTCCGAGATGGCGGGAAGAGGGGAGGAGCGGATGAGCGGAGCGGACGGCGCCTATGGCACCATGGCGCACGCACACATCCACACACATCCATCCCGACACCAGGCATATACGCCATGTTGATCGGTATACGTACAGTGGACGGAGAGAAGGAGCGCTCGCTCGACTGCTGGAGGTCCTTGAAGGGAGGAGGGAAGCGGACCCGATGCGTCTAACAGTGGTGGCGGAGGGGAGCCCGCGAGGGGGGAGGAGGGGGAGGGGAGCGGGGGAGCGGAGGAATGGGCCGCGGTCAAACGGGCTCACTTTTTGGGCTAGCGAACCGCTCTGTCGTCGCTCGGGCGCCGTTCGCTCTTGAGGTCTAACTGGCCGGACTGACGAGAGAAGAGGGCGATCATAATGAACCAAGGGCGTTTTTTTCTCTCCATACAAAAAAGAGGGAGGGGACGCACCATTCACCCCCTTCACCGGCCTCCCGCCCACAGAGGGCGGGGTACGGTCCGGAAAAAGGTAGAAGGCGAAGGAGGGTACAGGGGTACGCTTTCAGGGAACGGGGGAAACCAGAATGTTGCACGAAGGTTGCGAGAAGGTGACAGCTTGTCGCTGGACTTGCGCTGCTGGAACAAGAACACTAATTAGCGGGCACGATGAACGCGCTGGAAGAAGTGTGCGTGCTGGACGGCCACCGCGAGCGCGTGTGGCACGTGTCCTGGCGCGCGGACGGCAAGCTGCTCGCGTCCTGCAGTGGCGACCGCACGATCCGCATCTGGGCGCCCCCCAAGAACGCCGCTACGAGCAAATGGGAGTGCGTCGCCATCCTCGAGGATGCGCAGAACCGCACGATTCGCGCCGTCGAATGGTGCGTGTTTAGCCACGCAATGGAATACACGGCGCCAATTCTTCAGACTTTCTTACGGCATGCATACGAACAGGTCGCCGAATGGCAAGTACATCGCGTCGGTGAGCTTTGATGCGACGACCGTCATCTGGGAGAAGCAGGGCGAGTCGTACGAAGTCATTTCGTCGCTTGAAGGCCACGAGAGCGAGGTCAAGAGCGTCGCGTGGAGCCCGTCGGGCGCATACATTGCGACGTGCAGCCGCGACAAGAGCGTGTGGATCTGGGAGGCCGACCCGGACACTGATTTCGAGTGCATCTCGGTGCTGCATGCGCATACCCAGGACGTCAAGTTTGTCAAGTGGCATCCGACGGAGGACCTGCTGTTCTCCGTGAGCTACGATGACACGGTGCGCATCTGGGCCGAGAACGATGACGACTGGTACTGCAAGGAAACCTTGAAGGGTGAGGCACTTGTTGTGGTGGCATTGCGCTTTCTCAGGGACTCTGAACTGACAAGTTTTTCTCGAAACGTATCGACAGGTCACACCTCGACCGTGTGGGGGCTCGCGACCGACCCGCTGGGTAACCGGATCGCCACTTCGTCGGACGACAAGAGTGTGATCATCTGGGGACGCAATGACGGATCGAGTGACGAGTGGAAGCAGGTGTCGGCGATCACCGAGCAGCACGAGCGCACTGTCTTCAGCATCGACTGGTCCCGCGAAGGCAACTACATCGCCACGGGCGCTGGCGACGACGCTGTGCGCGTCTTCACGCAGGCGGACATCGCCTCGAATGAGTTCGAGCTGGTCCACCTGCAGCCCGAGGCCCACGCGAGCGACGTCAACTGCGTGCGCTGGTGTCCGCAGCTCGCGGACGATAAGAAGTCGATCCTGCTGGCCTCGGCTGGCGACGACTCGGTCATCCGCCTGTGGAAGTTCACGCCGGCCGAGTAGACGCACGTTCCATCCTTGTATACAGACGATACACATACAGATAGATAGCTTTCGGTTTGGCGTCCGCATTGCGCATGCATCTATGGACTCCATCCAAGACGACGTTCTCTCGAACTTTGATGATCGTACTTTGTAGGGTCGATACGGTGCCTGTGTGAAGAACGCTTCTTCGGGGCAAATTGAACTTGGACCCACAACGTGCGAGTGTGATGGAACCGGAGGAGCTCCGCGCGGAGCAGCGCTGGTCGAGCATCCCGCAGCACTCGGCGCCGAACGGGTACTGGCCCAAGCACCTGGACGAGAAGCTGCTCGTGCTGGTGACCAACGCGACCGCGAGCGGCGACCGCTTCCCCGTGGGCGTCAACTGTAAGGAGCGCCGCGGATTACTGGGTGAAGCAAGATTCGCATGGTGATCATGGTGTTCTCGTTGCTATTGTAGGGTTGGACGTCTCCCGATCGATCGGGTACTCTCCAGTGGAATGCCTCAAGCGGTACGCGTTCCTGCACAATGCGCGCGAGCGACTGAGTGCCCAGGACGAATCCGCGCCCGCGGAACACCCTGTGACAGCGACGCCGTCGGAGCAGGAGCAACGGTCGCATGCGGCCCACGAAGACAACGACCGCCACGCGGAAGATGCGAACAACCCGTTCTCTGGGATGAGCAGCAGTGAAGAACTTGAGTCGCCCGGCTCGCGGGCGTTTTTGGAGTATGGCAGCCCGTTGGCGTCGCCGCGGCTCCAGTCGCTCGAGAATTCCGGCGAGTTTGGCGCCGGCTCGCCCAGTTCTCCGCCACCGTTTGCGCTTCGCGCAGCATACAAAGGCGGCAAGGGCATGGCGAGTCCGCTTCGGTGGGAGAGCTTGGCGAAAGAGACGTATTCATCGTCGCCTCCTGTGCTGAGTGCGCCGCCCCATGTTCTGCGCCAGCAGCAATTGCGAACTTCCTTTGGCGTCGTTGGCGAGCCCGATGAGGTGCCATTCAAACAGAGCACGTACGAGGGCGCGCACTCGCCTCGTATCGTCCACGGCACTCAGGTAGGAAGTGCATACCCTCTTTCGGTGGACACCGCTGTGACACTGACGCGGTTGATCGCATGTGCAAACAGCACCACTCGAGATTCACAGACCCGAATTTCGCCGCGGAGTTGGTCAATGACGCGTTCAGAGGGCTTCGTCTCGGCGAAGATCTCCCACCACCTCCAGCCACTTCACCAAGAATGGCGAGGGCCATTTCCAACTCAGGTACGTGCACTGAGCAGAAAGGAATGGCGTGTGCAACTCACTGAAATGACACGTTGTCATCGGATCAGAATTCCCGTTTTTGAGCGATGACGATCGGAAAAGCAAGCCAGTGGTGGCCTCGCTTCCTGTGCGTATTGGCGCTCGTCTGGGATCGGATGCTGCACCCACTCACCAACACGCACGGCCTCTGTCGAGCGTCTATAACTCCCCACATATGGCGGCATCACCGAGATCGCCAATGCTTGCGTCGTTCCAGACCGACGGTCCTTTCTCAGGGTCACTCACGCAGTCAGCTCTGGAAGAAGCGTTCTTGGACATGGCGGGTTCGCGATTGGATACCTCAAGGTACGATGTGACATCCGCTCAATCCAATGCAGGTTTGTCTGAAACTGACGAAGAGGTTCCGAACAGCATGTTGTTTGCGAGTCGATATGCAGCGAGTCAGTCGCGTGTGATGAACGAACAGACTCCGCATCAGCCTCCACCGCCCTCGCGAGACTTGCAACGCAAAGCTTCGCAGAATGCGTGGAGCCACTCACCCCAGCGCCAGTAACAACTACAACCGAATCGAAAAAGCGAAATGAACCGATATTTAAGACGTGTATTCTGTGCAAGTACACCGAATGCAGCCAGCTCAGCGCGAGCTGCGCAGGATATCTTCAGGTTCATACATCCACAGGAATCTGTACAGACGACCTTCAATCGCTTTTGCGTGAGAACCGCGGGTCACCGAGATACATCGGGGAGATTTAGACCTTGCCCTCCGGTGCACGCGCCTCCAGGGCCTTGCGACGCTTGGCCTCTTCGCCCTCCTTGAACTTGGCGTAACTGTAGAGCAGGCCGCCAATCATGCCGAACGTAACGTAAATCGCCGTGTCGGGCTTGAGCTGCTCGCCGAGGAGGAGCACGCCAATGAACGTCGTCGGGATCTTGTTGAGACCGCCAACCGTCGCGTACGTCGTCGCCGACGTGACCTGCACGCACCAGAACGAGGCCAAGTTCAGGCCGACACCGAAGACGCCGCTGAGGAAGAGCAGCACGTTAAAGTTGAGATTGCTCAGAAGCGGGTTGCTCCAGACCGAGAACAGCTCGCCGTTGAGCACCATGGGCGGCGCCAAGAGCGGGAGCGCGATGAGGTTGTTGTAGAACGCCATGCCGAACTTGGAGATCTTGAGCGACGACTTGGAGGTCGCGTAACGCATGTAAAGCACGTAGCCGGCGGTCGTGACGCAGTTGAGCATCATCCAGAAGTAGCCCGTGATCGTGCTCGTGTTGGGCTTGCCGCCGACGTCACTGTACGAGCAGAGCACGGCGCCGCAGAGCATGACCACGAGACTCGCGATCACGAGGCCGCCGACCTTCTCGCCAAAGAGGTTCCACTCGCCGAACACGATGATGATGTTGGTGACGTTCTTGAAGACCGTGACGATGTGGATGGGCAGGCCGGCGGTCGCCTGCGTGCCCGTGTAGAGCATGGCGACGAAGAAGAAGGTCACGGGCGCCCACTTCTTGGCGACGTCGCTGTTGTACGGCTCGTAGTGGACGAACTTCTGCGACTTGGCGATCTCCAGCATGAGCACGGCCACGGCGGCCTGGACGGCGACCACGAAGAACTTCTGCTCAAAGCCAAAGTACTTCTTGCCCACGATGTAGCGGTTCACGAGCACCATGAGGTTCGACATGACGCTGTACACGAGACACGACATGACCGAGACGAAGACCGACACGGGCGCGTCCTTCTTGTCCTTGGCCGTCATGGTGCCTGGGAGGGGGGACGAGGGAATCTACGGGGCGACGGGGGGAATCACGGAGGTGCGCGCGTGCGTCAGTCGGCGAATGGAGCGCTCGGTCCCTCCAAGCGGCCACCCACAAAAGGGAAGGGGGGGGAGTACCTCTTCAGATCGTAACGCTTCAGACCGTAACCACCACAATTGGACACGTGCACGGTATCCACGACGGGAGGTTACGATGAGCTTCTATTCGAGTGCATCCAGTAATACTAGCCAGAACGATACCGGTATGGATCGGTACCGCTTCTGGCGATCTCGAAGGGTTGCTGAAATGAAGGCAATTGAAAAAGGCGGAGAAAGGAGAAGAAAAATATGGCGACGCAGCTCCAGTTCAGTCGCTATGCGCGTGAGGACCGTAGTGACGCGTCGCTGGATGGAAGTGATGCGTCGTCCATGGCGTGGGGGGTACCGCATCGCCACGTCGCATTCGCGGTCCACGGCGCCGTGCCGTCTCCGCAGCTGTACCACCAGCGCGAGCAGCCGGAAGACCGGTGGGAGGGAGAAGACGATGTGAACTACACGCACAGGTCGAGCGCCTGGGAGAAACCAGCGTACATTCCAGTGGTAAGGAATGAGATGCCGCAGATGGTGAGAACGCCGGTTGCGCGAAGGCTGCGGGAGCCGGCGATGCCTCGCCCGAAGGCAAAGCAGCCACCAGTGAAGAAGACAGCGAGAGCAGCAAGCGGTACGGGGAGCTCTATATGCTACTGATTGTGCGATTCTACAGTTACCGCGGCTCACAATGACATTTTTGTAGCGTCCCGAGTGGCACCAATGAAGGCGGCACCGAAGCCCGGGTGGGACAGCGACGCGCGCTCCACGACCAAGCTCTTCGACTCGACCTTGAAGAAGAGCGTGCTCTTCCAGCCACGGCCGGGAGATCGCCTGCGCGAGGTCAAGCAGGAAGAGGAGCTGGTGCGCGACATTGCGCCAGCGAAGGCGCCGGCGCGAGTGGGGGTGAGCGCGAGTAGCAAATGGAACGCGCGATTGGCGGCGTCGCAACCGGCACAGCCACCGAAGCGCAAGCCCAAGGATTACGTGAAGATGAACATGGAGAAGATCACGGGCCAACGCTACGAAACGCTCGTGCGTCGCGGCCAAGGAGCAGGGTCGACTCGTCAACGAGGGTCAGTGTTTGATCGGCTCTCAGCACCTGTTATCCATAAATCGCTCTTGCGGTTCCGCTCCCCGTCACCCACTCGCACACAGCTTTATAAACCAGAACAGGAAGTCGGGAGACTATCACCTCTACTGAGCCCTGCCAAGGTAGTGTGCCTGTCGGCTATCCGTGTTGAGATGAAACTTGTCTGACGTTGTATGTGTGCATCCAGGTCACAATCTCCTCTCCGGTTGTCTCTACTCACTTACCGCACGAACCGCATTCGTCGCCTCGCCAACCACGCGCATCAAGTGCTCGGCAAGCTAGCTCGAGTCGCCCAAGCCCGACGCGAGACCGGGTTTCGACTCCTCCTTCAACGAGGCGGTCAACTCCGTCGCGGGCGTCATCGCCTGGATTCAGACCGGATCGAGGTAATGACCACATCACCATGGCAGAGCGAGTTTTTGAAGTACTCGACCGACATCGACGCGGTCGAATCGGTGTGGAACAAATTCTCGATGGACTGAGGCTGCTTCAACTTCCCGCTACTCACAATCAGGTACGATTCAAATAGCGCGGTTTCACACAAGAGGAGCGGGACTAATGACTCTATCCATCGAAGGTGGCGGATTACGTGTACTTGATCCACGAAGGAGCGGTTGACACCGTTGACTATGAGGAGTGGGCCATTCTAGTGGGCACTCTCGATGCGGCATCCCAGTCTACCGGTGCCTGTGCGCCTTCGAGAGCATCAAGTGTGAGAAGCCGGTCTTCCCCACAAGCTTTCCCCCATCCTTCACCACCGAGATCGAGAAGTAGCATGCGCACGAGTCCCCCGCGGTCTCTGAATCAAGTGCAATCGCCACAGAAACCTGACAAATATGATGTTCATCAAGAGAGTCACCACTGGGTACATCATGATGGGCCAGTGAGCTTGTCAGTCAAGATGCATCAGTCGAAAGTAGCGCGGATCGCGAAGCACTCGGACGATCTCGCAGAACTCTTGTTGGAGGACGTTCTACTGGTACGTACACCTCCCACCAGTCCACCCTGCAATTAATGCATTTCTCACAAGTCCATCATGTCATTATGCAGGATACAGTGGAGGAGCTCAATCGCCAAGAACGAAGCCAGACATCGCGGAAGCGTCAGTACCTCCAAGTTGAGACACTGTCCAGCATTCTCCAGCAGATTGAGCATATCGAGGCAGCTGAGGCTGAGCTCATCAACAGTGGTTTTGCACTGGGATACAACATTAACCACCCCAGCGCAGTCGCTGCAGACGTGCGGGATGTCCAAAGGCCCAAGAAGGCAGCCCCGAGTCCTCCACCTACCCAGAGTAGCCAAACGAGAGACCATTTGTCACTTCCACTTGGAATCATCATGAGCGTCGACCTTGATGGAAATAGCAAGTTTGAGGAACCCAGCGATTTATTGCCGGGATCTCCAGCGCATCAGCACGTACAATCAAGAGATGTCGCGGCCATTCAGCTTCCGGATGAGCGTGCACCAGGCGATAATAAACAGGATCGTGTGGCTGCATCGATGTCATGTCTGAGCGGTCAACTCTTTCAGACAATTGAGAAAAACCGAGTGCGGTTCTTGAAGCATCGTCAGCTTGTCGAGTCATCGCTCGAGTCAACAGGCATGGATCAAGCCTCAGTCATCGAAATGTGCGTCGCAACTGTCCATCGTGATTGCACCGTGTGATACTGATTGTGTATTGTCAACCACAGGCTCGCAGATCTGTTACTGGACGAGATTGCCTTGGAATGTGCTGTCGAGCTCGAAAACGGCGTCGAAGCTCTCACTGATACACTTGCACAAACGCTTTTGTGATCAATCAAGACGGTGTCTATTCTCTGTGCGCACTGGTGTGTCGCTATGCAGTGGCGTCATCTTCGCATAAACCTCACCGCGAACGGACGAAACAACTGCCTCCACAAGGTCGTCAAGCGCCTCCAACACTGCTCGAGTGATATCTTGTTGCTCGCGAATTGTCGTGCCACAAGTATTGCTGGCGTCACACCGACCGGGTTCTCGCGCAACGGAAAGAGCTAGATTGTGGCGATTTCCGATACTTGAGTCGATCTTTACCACTTTCGCGCGTCGTGTTCGCCGAAAGAACATCTGAAGAGTGCGGCATGACTCGTTGCGAATCGCGGCAACGGCGCTATCAATTTCGGACATGACGTGTCCTCGTTCACCAGGCAAAATGCCCATAAATGCATCTGCAGACGGACGCCTGACATGAACAAAATGAACCGGGGTTGTCAAGCCGTGCTTCAACAGGATCCCTGGGAGTCGACTAGCCGCTTTTGCCGACAGGTGCGACCTCAGTACGCCGGTTTGTACCCATGATTCGAATGAAAGCTCCATCCACCGCCAAAGATTCCCGCTGCGGCTTGCTTGAGTCCGAATCAAACGTCGTTTGGTAAGCCGCCACGACAAGCCCGAGTAGAACAAACCGACGCGATGCATCTCGTCAATTATCTCCAACGTTTCTGCGTTCGGTACAAGAAGGCGAGTCATGATGGTGCTGTTCCCACAGAAGAGAAGGTGAGAAAGGAAGACGGGTCAAGACCCACCCTGTGGGTTCCTTTCGACGATGCCCACTCACTGGTCTGGGAAGATGCTGCAGAGCGCAGTCACAGCTTCGCGCGGCAGATCCGATCCGCACAGTTGTCTGTACAGTGCCTCAAACGATGTCAGTGGGAGTACACCGGTATTCGCCGCATCAAGCCGTGCGTATTCCTTGTCCAACGTGACGGCATGTATACTGGCATGGACATGAAGATCGTGGAGTAGTGCGGCAATCGGTCCATTCCACCCATTCGCAATGTCGAAGAGTAGCGGAGCGTTCGGCGGCGGCGGCGGCAAAGTTACCGTCCTCGCGCGCTCCTTGCTGGTGGGTTTCCCGCGGCTCACTGACAGCAGATGCAGCGTCTCGAGGTATCGCCACGTGAAAGCCCTCGCGTCGTCCGTGGCGCGGTACGCCTGCTCATTGCGTCGCGACTGGATCGTGTCGATCGCCCCGAGCAGCTCGTGGATCCGATCGGCCACGTCCTGCGGACACTCGCACGCCAGCGCGTGCTGGAGCTCACTTCGGGCGATCGCAAACACGCGCTGCCGCGCGAGCGCGAGCCCCAAGTTGAAGCGCGCGCGCCACGACTGTGGATCGATGTGAAGGCACTGGCGGTAGGCCTTGACGGCCTCGTCCAGGTGGCAGAACGCGAGGTAGACGGAGCCGGCGTTGAGCCAGACGCGCGCGACGTCGCACCCGCGCGGGCGCAGGTCGGCCACCTCGAGCAGCACGTACAGCGCCTCGACCTGCTGGATGCGGTCGCCGGCGCTCAGCTTGCGCAGCGCGACGCGGAGCGCTTTGTGCCACGTCTGCGGCGTGACCTGCTTGGGCTCGAAGCGCGTCGCGAAGCGGTGCTCGGCCAGCGACTTGAGCCGGAACGCTGTCTTGGCGGGCGCGTCTGGAAGAACCACCGAACACACACGTCACACATATCAGCCACCGAGCGCACACCAGTCCAGTGCCAATGGCAGTGCCATAGCAGAAGAAGCCGGTCCAGAGGACGTCCGCGGACGGAGGGAAAAGATCGTTGATGGAAACTGTATCCATGTTGCGCAGAGGCGGGGCGAAAAACCCCCAACGCACCGTTCGTAGAGGAGCATGACATCACGAGTGGAGCGCAGGAGGAGGAAGAGGAGGAGGAGGACACGGGATCAACACGAAGCAGAGACGATGTGGCTGGACTTGTAGACGATCTGCGCAGGTCGTTGCGGACAGTTGCAGTTGTTGGGTCTCCACCTCAGTGCTTGTTTGGCAGTGTGGCAGTTGAAGTGACGGTGGCTGGAAAAGAGCCGTTTCAGTCAGCAGAAAAAGGGAGGGGTCGGGGAACTGGCCCGGCTCGCCTGGCAAACTCGGTGGTGGCCTTTCATCGGTTTCCACAGGGCTGCCATGGAGCCGTTGCTCGATGCGCGCGACAAAATGCCACGCCAGGTTGTCGGATAAGAGTGCCACCATGCGATTGCGTAGGACAACAATGCCAATCATACGCTTCAATGTTCAGTTATAGCCAATAAGGTTGAAGAAGTGGAACCCTACGACGTCCTCATTTCGCAACAGTGCCGCCTCCGCATGCTTGAACACCTGGCGCCTCACCCCGAGCCGCCCTTTCCGCGGACCATCGTCATGTGCTCGTTGCGAAACTGCCCCGTGCTGCCTTCCCCAGTGGACGACGCCGGCGGCGATCCTCCCCCATACAGTACCGTCGTGCAGCATCCCCACACGGTGGAGGGCGGTTGACCAGCTGTTGTCGTGCGCCGAGCATTCGCGCGTCGCCGTCTCGGCAACTGTGAGGAAAGCACGCCAGGCAGCCAGGCGCCGCATCGCGCGCTCGCTCCCCTCCCCTCCCCTCCTCTTGGCAGAGGAATTCGCCCGATCGCCTGGAGGGATCACCGTCAAGGGATAGACGCTCTCCTCCTCCTCCTTCTCCTCCCCTCTCGTCCTCTCTTCTCTTTCCTTCCGCTCCGCTCTGGTCTCCGCCATTCTAGACTTTAGACGCGGCCGCGGAAGCACCCAACCAAACTGCCACAGGAGTGCGTGTCCACTACCTCCGCACCCTCCCTCCTCCCTTAGAAGCAAGGGAAACGCGCCGCGTACATACCACCGAGGACCCGATAGACCGCCGCGGTCTTCATTTCTCTCCCCTGCCCTCCCCTCCGCTCCGCTCAACCACGAGGCTAGGGCCTCCCCCGTCCTCGTACCTCAGTGACCCAGTCCCCCGTTCGTCCCCCCACACACCGCCCTCCCCCCGTCCTCTCAGCGTTTAACAAGATGACTTACGGTGCGTCGAGACGTTCGCGCGGCAACATGCGATTTAGGAGGAAGGGAAACCTCTGACGGTTTATCTGCTTGTTTGTGTAGATGACGAGCGCAAGGAGCTCGCGGGCCGCGTCAAGAACCTGCGCAGCATGTTCGAGAAGAACGCCACCGGCAACGGCGGCGCCGCGAGCCACAACGCGAGCTTTAGCAGCAACGCCAGCTCCACGAGCAGCGGCAGCTCGAGCAGCGGCGTGCTGAACCCGGACAAGAAGCTCGCGCGCGACATGTACTTCAACAAGCGCGTGGCCGAGAAGGAGAAGCAGGTCAAGGCCGGCTACGCGTCGTTCAAGGGCGTGCACGACTCGTTCGAGAACGAGGCCATGAAGCGCCAGCGCGAGCTGCGCGAGGCCGACCGCAAGGCCGGCGAGACGGCCATGGCGAGCTACCGCCAGGCCAAGGGCGGCGTCGAGTCGGCCGAGATGGAGGCGCTGCGGCGCCAGCGCGAGCGCCGCGAAGCCGAGAAGAAGGCCGAGCAGGACGCCGTCGCGAGCCACCGGCAGGCCGGCGCCGGCGTGGCGTCAGCCCAACTCGAGGCGCTGCGGCGCCAGAAGGAGCTGCGCGACTCGGAGAAGAAGGCCGAGGACGACGCGCTTCAAGGCCACCGACAGAACAAGGGCGGCGTCGTCTCGGCCGAGCTCGAGGCGCTGCGGCGGCACAAAGAGCGCCGCGAGGCCGAGAAGAAGGCCGAGGAAGAGGCGATGCAGAGCTACCGCAACACCGGCGGCGGCGTCGTCTCAGCCGAATTGGAGGCGCTGCGCCGCCACAAGGAGCGTCGCGATACCGAGAAGAAGGCGGAAGAAGATGCGATGCAGAGCTACCGGAACACCGGCGGCGGAGTGGTCACAGCCGAACTCGAGGCGCTTCGCCGACACAAGGAGCGCCGCGACGCGGAAAAGAAGGCTGAGGAAGAGGCGATGCAGGGCTACCGCCAGACCAAGGGCACCATCGAGACAGCCGAGATGGCTGCTCTGCGTCGCCAGCGTGAATTGCGCGACTCGGAGAAGAAGGCCGAGGAGGACGCGATGCAAGGCTACCGCAAGGCCAGCGGTAGTGTCGAGACTGCGGAAATGGTGGCTTTGCGCCGCCAGCGTGAACTGCGAAACACCGAGAAGAAGGCCGAAGAGGACGCGATGCAAGGCTACCGCAAGGCCAGTGGCAGCGTTGAGAACGCAGAGATGGCCGCGTTGCGACGCCAGCGCGAATTGCGAAACGCCGAGAAGAAGGCCGAAGAGGACGCGGTGCAAGGTTATCGCAAGGCCAGCGGCAGCGTTGAGAACGCAGAGATGGCTGCGTTGCGACGCCAACGCGAACTGCGAAATGCCGAGAAGAAGGCCGAAGAGGACGCCGTGCAAGGTTACCGAAAAGCTAGCGGCAGCGTTGAGAACGCGGAGATGGCCGCCCTGCGTCGCCAGCGTGAGCTTCGCGCAGCAGAGCGTGAGGCCGAAGAGCAGGCGAAGACCGGATACCAGCAGTTCAAGAGCTCCAAGACGCTTGTAGACGCGGCAGCCGAGTCCCAGAAGCAGCGCGACGCAGAGGAACGTCGTATTGCTCAGCAATCAAAGGAAATGTACGCCAAGGGATCTTATGCGCATGACCACGTCTACAGCCACGCGCAGAAGAAGAAGGAGCTCGAGTCTCGATTGGAACGCGAAGCGAAAGACTCGCTGCGAACATTCAGCGCTGGCAAGTCTTTCTTCGACGCGAGCTTGGACGAGAAGAAGCGCAAGGAAGAGGAGGAGCTGCGCCGAGAGCGTGAGACGAAGGACTCGCTTCGGCGCTTCACCTCGGGCAAGTCGTTCTTCGAGGAGAAGCTGGATGAACAGAAGCGCAAGGAGGAGGAAGATCGTCGGAAAGGTGAGATTGATTCACCGTGCTAGCGTTCGTTGCAATGTGGTGACCTGACCCTATTGGTGAACACAGAGTTGGAAGCACGAGCTGCAATTTCGAACTCCAAGTTCACGTCCGTGTCTCATGATATGGTGATGATGAACGGCGTTCTAGTGCCCAAGAGTGCCCCGTCGTCGTCAGCGACTCCGAATGGCTCTGGTACGGTCATTAAATTCGGACTTGATTCGGAAACCAGTTTTTCACAATCCTGCTTCACAGGTGCACGCTACCCGTTCTCGGACCCCAGTGCCCGCAGCCGCAAGATTACCGACCCGAATGCGGCACAAGCTGTCGCCAACTTCCAGTCTCAGCTTGGTAGGTCACAGTCGTCCGCGGTTGCTATGTGCCAAAAACTAATATTCGTGCTTGATTTATCAGCTGAGCACCGCCAACGCGAGAACTCTATCGAGTCCGTTGAAAGCGTGAAGAGCGTGCGAACGCTCAGCATCGATGAGATCAAGGCCTCAGTTGATGAGAGCAAGACCGAATCCGTCGCGGCGGCTGCGAAGCGATTTGCTGAAATGGAGCGCCAAAAGGCTGAAAATGCCAAGCAGATGTACTCGGGCTCTTCGAAGAACTCCGTGACTGACTCTGCGAAGAAGCCTGCGGTCTCGATCGGTCTCGCCGAACTCGCTGCTGCGGAGTCAAAGGAGAAGCTGGAGGCGCAGCGGCGTGCTGAGCTGGAGACGAAGCGCTCGATGTCCAAGTCCAGCTCTTCCATGTCTGCGTTTGATCTCCACCTGCAGCGATTGAAGGAACGCGAGCAGAGTGACCGCGATATGGGTACGTTCTGTGATGGTGGTCGTTTCGTGGAGTCGAACTGACTCCCCGTGTGTGTCAACCTCTAGAAAAAGAGGCCAAGGACAATATGGCCCTCGTTGGTGTCTCTGTTGGCAAACAAGAAGAGTTCCATCTCGCCAAGAAGGAGGCCGAATACCAAGAGCGCGTCAGTGAGAAAGCCACGCGGGATAGCCTCACGCGAAACTCATACATCGGCTCAGCCAGTTTCGGCCCGGATGACTTCTCCGATTTGTCCGATGATGAGAACGAGTTCGAAGTCCCGTACCCACCAGTTTCCGACCCCGCCAACGAGACTGCTGAGCGTGACGTTGCTGAGCTGAAGGATCGCGACGCGGCTGAGGATGCTGCTGCTGCCGAGTTGAAGGCGCGTGAGGAGGCCGAGGCCGCTGCGCGTGAGGCTGCTGAGCGTGAGGCCGCTGAGCTGAAGGCCCGCGAAGAGGCTGAGGCTGCCGCTGCCGCTGCTGCCGCTGCCGCTGCTGCCGAGTTGAAGGCGCGTGAGGAGGCCGAGGCCGCTGCGCGTGAGGCCGCTGCGCGTGAGGCTGCGGAGTTGAAGGCTCGCGAGGAGGCTGAGGCTGCCGCCGCCGCTGCCGCCGCCGCCGCTGCTGCCGTTGCTGCCGCTGCTCTTGCTCGTGAGGAGTTGGAGCAATCTTCGGCTACGAAGCTCCAGTCGTCGTGGCGTCGCCACAGCGCGCAGACGCAGGTTCAGGGTCTGAAGGCGGAGCGTGAAGCCGCTTTGATTGCTGAGCGTGAGGCGATTGAGGCCGCTGAGCGTGAGGCCGCTGAGCTGAAGGCCCGCGAAGAGGCTGCTGCTGCTGCTGCCGCCGCCGCCGCTGCCGCTGCTGCCGAGTTGAAGGCGCGTGAGGAGGCCGAGGCCGCTGCGCGTGAGGCCGCTGCGCGTGAGGCCGCTGAGCGCGAACGTCTGAGTCTTGCTGCCAACTCAACTGTGGACGAAATGGTCGATCGGATCATCGATGAGTATGAGACCGCAGCTTTCAGTGCCTCAAAGCTCAACAGCGATGACGACGTGTTGTCGGATGACGACGATGAAGACGATTTCGAGGAGGATGACGAGGAAGAGGTCAAGGAGAAGGCTGATGTTGTCAACCCAGAGCTGCAGCCTGTGCGACCCACGATCGCGGAGCTTCAGGCGCTCAGCATGCGCGGTCGCTTTTCGATCGAGTCCGCTGGCGGCAGTGACGACGGCGACGACAGCAATGACGAGGACGAAGACAACAACGAGTCGATCCCGGATGTCAAGGCTACGGCCGAGACTGAGAAGCAGTCTGCTGTAGTCTCGAGTGCCGATGTCGACAATCAGCGCGAAGATGAGCAAGCGAACGTGATCGATTCCGCCTTCTCAGTCGGCTTCATTGGCTCGGCCTTCAGTGCTGAGCTCACTGATGATGATGCTGAAGCGCAGGACTCCGCCACCCTGATCAAGACGAACGGTTCGAGCAAGTCGGAAGTTGCTTCGTCCACTGATGCATCGTCGCCCCCCTCTTCTAACGGCGTCGAGTCTGTTATTGACACCAAGGAGAGTGGTCTTGAAGTGCGGTTGAGTGACCTGTCTGAGCGCGAGTCCTATGTTCGCAACACGTTCGACTCGGGCACCCCTCACGGCAGCATCATGCGCGAATCGCACGACTTCGCTGGTGACGCTCGTGAGAGCGTGCTTAGCGACCGCTTCAGCGACGTGGTGAACGGGCCAGCCCCGCCGAAGAGTGAGGAGGAGCTCCAGTACTTCGACACAGACAGCGAGCGTGGCAGCTCCTTTGTTGGCCGTGAGTCCATGCTGGATGACGACTCGTTCTCCGAAGACAAGCGTCTTCGTGCGGATGAGGCCGCCCCCACGAGCGGCAACCGCTGGGCGCCCACGAGCTTTCTCAACAAGCTCCCGTCGTCGGACAAGATCACGCAGGTGTTCGAGGCCAAGTCCAACATCTCCAAGGCCTCCACCAACACGTCTTCGCAGGCGACGAGCGCGGTCGATGAAGGCGCGCCCAAGTCGGCGGCCACCAAGATGGCGAACGTCGCGGGGGCAATCTTCTCGCGCACCGCTGCTGCTACGCGCCAGTTCTCCACGGGATCGGACGATGCGATGAGCAGCTCCAAGAGCAAGGACAACAGCGGCTCCAACTCCACTGACGACGAGGCTGAATCGTTCGAGGTGGTGTACTCGCCCACGGCCGCCGACGCCAAGTCCAAGACGAGCAAGTTCGGCCTGCTCTCGAACATCTCGGCCACGGCCGCGGCCAAGGCCCCCACGGGTTTCGCCAAGCGCTTCGGATGGAAGAAGTCGACGAACGACAAGGCCAAGTCGAGCCGCGGCGCGTTCGCAGATGACCTGCCCGACATGTCGTCTGCCGCATAGACGCCCGCAATCACTTGTGTCGGTCGCCCCCCGCATTGTACTATTAGGACCCCATGTATGTATAGCTAGTTTCTGTTGTGAACATGATAACCTCTTCCCATACATTGTCGTGCATCTAGGCCTCGCGGCATTCGTCTAAAAATCCGTGAGCGTTGTGAAGTGGCGCACGACGAAGAGCGCGATGGGGTACAGACCGAACGCGCCGATGCACGCGCCCGCCACGACGTCCGAGGGGTAGTGGCGGCCGAGCGCGATGCGCGAGAAGCTGATCGCGAGCGCCCAGAGCAAGATCAGCACGCGCAGCGCGTCCGGCGACACCCGGAAAAACGCGCGCGCGGTCGCAGGGTGGCCTGGTGATAACGCAACAGTCTCATGAGCGACGGGGATAGAATGGATCCAAGCGACCGGAGGGACACGTACGGTGGGCGAGGTCGAGCACGAAGGCGACGATGCACCAGCAGCGCGTGGCGTGACCCGACGGGAACGAGTGCTGGTCCGGGCCGACGAAGCGGCCGTCGTTGTGGTGGTGCGGCGGCCGCGCGCGCTTGAAGAGCAGCTTCATGATGATGATCGCGATGATGTCAACCTACGTATTTCGTAGACCGCACCGAGTGAGTATGGATAAAATAGAACGCCAGGGCGAGGGCGACTCGAGCCACGACGAACAAAGTTGCAAGTGTAGAAGACCACGAAGACCATCTTGGACGCCTGCGACGCGTCGTCCAGCAGCCCGAGCGACCACATGACCGCCACCACGGGCAGCACCATGAGGAACCATCTTTCAGTGTGCACAAGGTCAGTTCGTTAGCCGCCTCTTCCAACGGTCCAGGCAAACGCAAGGCACTCCACGCACAGGATGCCGTCGCCCGTGTGGGAGAGCAGCTCCCAGGCCACGCGCGCGGCCTTGGCGCGGCCGAACTTCTGGAACGCCAGCTGCGCGAGCGTGAGGTCGTACGCGTAGAGCACCTCGGGAAGCGTCATCTTGGCGGCGGCGCCTCGTCGGTCGCCGAGCAGTCGGCGGTGCTGGTCGCTGTCGTCGTCGTCCACGGGGGTCGTCACGCTGCTGCTGCTCTGGCTGGCGCTGGCGCGAGGGCTCGGCGCGGCGGCGGCGGCGGAGGAAGTGGCGTCTACGCTCGTGCCATACAGTGCCATCCAGGCGAAGTGAGCCGCTGGCACGTCCGCACAACGCTAGCAGCCCCCGCTAAGTTAACCAACGTAACCGATTATAGGGGATCTGCAAATAGTAGAAATTCTCTATTGTGAATTATCAGAAACCAGCGCCCTAGATGCGCTTCGTCGGCAGGTGCGAGTCGCGGTGCGTCGAGGGCAGCACGCGGAAGTTGAAGAACGCGGCGGCGCCCACGCACGCGTGCCAGCAGCCGTGGAAGAAGCGAAACGGGTCGTTGTCGTCGTCCAGGCCCTTGACGAAGCACACGACCGCGAGCGCGAGCACGAGCAGCCCGCGCCTCAGCTCGGCAAAGTCGTACCGTGGCACGCGCTGGCGCACGGCGAAGCTCGCGAAAAGCGCGCCGAACGCCGACACGATGGGCACGACTGCGTTGACGTCGTCCCACGGGTTCTTCTCCTGCATGATCAGCACGAGCGCGAGGAACGCGTACTGCGTATAGCGCCGCGCGACCGCGTGGAGCGGCAGGTCCATGAGGTAGATGGCCCACGCCACGAAGCTCATGACCGAGCCGATGTTGTCGAGCCGGTGCCACTGGCCCTCGGTGAGCCACAGCGGGCCGTCGATGCTGTCGCAGCAGTGGTACAGGAAGCTCGTGACCATCGTAAACATGCCGATGAACGCCTAGCGGAACACACAGAGTGAGCGAGATAGCGGCGGAGCAAGCGAGCGGAGACCACGCAGCGCACCTCGAAGACGAGCTCCTTGCGGTAGAGCTGCAGGATCGCGGGGAACATGCAAAAGTTGGTGACGCCCGTGATGACCAGCATCATCGCCGTCTCGAACGAGCCGCGCGCCATCGTCGACGGCGGCGGCGGCGGCGGCGGCAGCAATGGATACTTTGCGAGTCGGTGCTGAAGGGTGCTTGTGTCCGGATCGAAGAGCTCAACAGGCACGAACTGGGTACGCGTAGTCCACAACCCCTCGGGGGTTACAGTTACATCGTATAGTAGAGGTAATTCAATGTGAATCGTCTTCTACCACACCATTTACCTGTGATATCTACATCCTTTTTTCAAATTTGTCCATATGGGAGCATCTTTAGTTTACTATTAGACGTTTGCCTGAGGAGAGCAGGCATGGCCGAAAGGCTATGACGTGATAAATTTCTTTAATTTCTCGGGACCCCCCAACTTTGGGGGAACGCACGATCTCTGACGCCTCTCTCGGGATTCTGCACAACTCTATATCCATGCATGAGGCAGCACCACCCTCCCATGGCGTGGTTGTTGCGCACTCGGAGGTGGCGGCACAAGCCAAAACGCACGATTTTCGCTGTGATCTGCTATTCCCAAAATTCCATTTTTCCTATCCACGACCTTCGTGTCACCTCAGTGTTGAAGATTGTAGTGACCTTTCACCTTCGCGCAACCTCCTGCTTCCTCTTTCCAGCTGGTTCGGCCGTCGGTCTCACCTGGACCATCACTCTTTTCCGCACCATGACACGCATGTCGTCGTCGCTGTTGTTGTTGTGGGGGGAGGGGACCTCCTCACTCCAAACCGGCCAGCGGGCCGCCGTGTCACAAGCGGACGTCAAGCGCCGCCTCTCCCCTCCTCTCTCCCGCCCCGGGCGCCCGTGCCTGGACACGGACACCGACGACGCTGACTGACCGAGGACCCTCGGAAGCCACCACCGAGGCCCTCCACCGTGTCTCGACTTGGGGCGGAAAACCGCGTCTTCGCGCCGTCGACACCGAGACACAGAGCGAGTGACTTAGACGAACAACAGCATGGACTGGGGCTGGTTCGCGTCGTGCTGCGCGTGCGCGTCGACGTCGACGCGCGACGTCCGCTCGCGCTCCGAGCGCGCCGCGAGCGCGTACCGGAGCACAACCGACCGCGGCGCGTCCTCGCTCTTTTTCGAGGACGCGTACGAGCGCATGGAGCTGCTGGGCGAGGGCAAGACCGGTCAGGTCTTCCGCGTGCGCGCGTACCAGTCGCCGCGCTTCGAGGCCGCGGCCAAGATCGTGCGCAAGGAGTACCTGAGCACGCCGCAGCGGCGGCTCGCGTTCGCGCAGGAGCTCGACGTGCTCAAGCGCGTGAACCACCCGAGCGTGCTCAAGCTGCTCGACATTTTCGACGACGACGAAAAGTTCGTGATCGTCTCGGAGCGCGTCCACGGCGGCGACCTGCTGGACGTCGTGTGCACCACGCAGACGCGCCCGCTGCGCGAATGCGACGTCGCGTTCGTCGTGCGCGAGCTGCTCACGGTCGTCGCGCACCTCCACAAGCAGCACATCACGCACCGCGACATCAAGCTCGACAACGTCATGTGCCGCACCAACGACGTGGCCGACGGCATCGTGCTCATCGACTTTGGGCTCGCGCACCGCGGGCGCGGGCACCGCGAGATGACGGGCATGAACGGCACGGTCCACTACATGGCGCCCGAGATGTTCGGCCGCGACTCGCGGTACGGCTGCGAGATCGACGTCTGGGCGGTCGGTATCATCGCGTTCTTGCTGCTCTTCGGGAAATTCCCGTTCGACGCCAAGTTCATGTCCCAGATCGAGGACAAGATCATCGCCGGCAACTACGAGTTCCCGCCCGAGCTCGTGAACGACGTGTCGCCGCAGGCCACCAAGTTCATCGAATATCTGCTCGCCAGCAGCCCGTACGACCGGCCGCCGGCCGCCATGGCGCTGCAGCACCCGTGGCTGCAGCTCGAGCACGTGTCCCAAAAGCCTTTCAGCGATGCGCACATGGCCGCGCTCCGGGGCTTCTACAACAACAACAAGGTCTTTCGGGGCGGGGCGGCCGCGCCACCGCCGGGCGACGCCGCCAAGACGCCCGTAAACCGAAGCCATCGCGCAGTGTCGTCGGGCAGCCAGGGCAGGGGAACCCATGGCGGCGGTGGCGGCTCGCGTAGGAACTCTGGGGCCGTCGCGCGGACATCGGACAGCGACTGGCGTAAGTTATAGAGAAAGAATCCACATAGGTATTGAACGAATGCGGCACCCCATGCTCGCTCCTTCACATAGTTATTGAACGTAGAAAGCGTCGAAACACACAAAGCGCCAACTGGCTACTTTCCGCTCAAAGTCAGACGGCGTGGATGATGATGTAGAGCACAGCGCCCGTGGCGGTCATGAGCACGGGCGCGTCCATGGTGTGGGGCGCGGTGGCCTCGGCGTAGGCTGCGACGAACGGCAGCACGAGCATCGTGACCAGCAGCTGCGTGGACGAGGCGAAATCAAAGTACTGCGCGGCCGGGAAGACCATGCCCGAGAGGAACACGACGGCGCTGCCTTCGTAGCTGCGCGTGTACTTGCGCTTCGAGAGGCACGAGCTGGTCGAGTACTTGTGCTTGCCGAACGCGATGCCGATGGGCTCGGCGAGCCCGTCGCCGATCGAGGTCACGAACACGAGGATGAACACGAGGTCGGCCTGCGTCGTGCGCGCAAAGAGCCACCGGAAGAAGAGCAGCACGAAGAGCGACGGGAAGACGTTGCCCGCGACCAGCCACTTGAGCGTGTGCGGACGGTCCTCCGGGCGGTCCAGCGAGTTGAACTGCAGCATGAAGAACGTCGAGCGCTCGCGCACGGGCTTGATGAGCACGAGGAACGCGAGCAGCGTGGCAAAGTCGCCCCACGCGAGCTCGAGCGCGCCGTCGCAGTCGCACTCCGGCGCCGGCTTGACCACGAGCGGGATGAGGTAGGCCGCGAGGAGCTGGAACTTGCGCGTGTAGTTGACCTTGAAGCGCGAGTTGCGCTCCGTGAGCACGTATCCGGACTCGTCGACGATGCAAAAGAGCCGGCAGATGATGCCGCCGAGCGTGGACACGCCCATCATGATCGCGAGCTTGGGCACGAGCGAGAGCCAGAAGCGGCCGTTGCCCCAGAGCGCCGGCTTGTACACGGTCGTGAGCGCCACAAGCGTGGCCGCGAACACGACCATGCCGGCGAGGAAGAGAAAGTCGAACGTGCGCGTCCAGCGCTTGTCGTAGCGGCCCGCGACCTGGCCGGCGTAGATGAGGTCGTTCGAGTCGCCGTCGTACTCGTACTGGCCGTGGTGGTCGTCCGCGTCGATCGCGCCGTACGTGGGCACCTGCTTGGGCAGGCGGAACTTGGGCCCGCCCTTGGGGCGCCACAGCACGCGCAGCACCACGAGCGCCAGCACGAGCGCCGCGACCGGCAGGCCCAGCATGAACGAGTAGTCGTACGTCGAGAGCTGCGAGGACCACAGGGCCGGAGCCGACGACGGCGCGGGCGACGCGACGGGCGGCAGCGACGCCACGCCAAGCCCCGCGTCGGGCGAGAGCGACGGCACGGGCGACGCGGCGACGCTCATGATGATGAGGGAGGAAGTGGAGGAGGGCGCGCGTGCAGATAAGAAAGCGAAAACTGAGCGGACGGGAGGAGGAGGAAAGTGAGAGAGAGAGGAGCGGCGCTGCTGCGTGGCTGCGTGGCTGGGGCGGAACGGGAGGAAAGCTTCTTTCGATTTTCAGTCGCGCCGCTGGTGTTTGGATCTGTCTGGACGGAGCTCGCCGCTTCAATCTTTCTTCCCCCCACTCAGAGCTGAAGTCGGTTTTAGCTCATTCTGCGCACGAGCAGCAGTATCTCACCTTGTTTTGGAAATATCAGAATCCAAGGGGAAATGAACTGGGGTTACGCTCCTGGTTCCTAATATTTGAGAATCAAAAATCTGTGTACACAATCTCCACGCCTCTATTCGACCACGGTGAACTTCTGCGCGAGCCGCGACGCCGCCTGCGTGGGCTCGCTGACCACGAACGTGTGGAGTTGGATGCCGTCGAGCAGCACGCGGTCGAGGTTCACGGCCGTGGCCACCGACTTGGCCACGAGGATCACGTGCGCGACCGCGAGGTCCGAGAACGGGTAGAACGACGTGTCCTCGGCCACGAGCGTGGCGATGCGGCCCACTTTGTAGTCCTTGAGCACGTCGGCGTTCGCGTCCTTGAACTTGTCCATGGGCGTCTTGAGCGGCGCGATGTTCTTGTAGGTCGCGTCGACCTTCTTGTCGCCGCTCGAGCGCACGCCGCGCTTGCTCGTCGCGCGCCCAATCACGGCCTTGACCGGCAGGCTCTTCTTGAGCGCCTTGAGCAGCGACGGCGCGTCCGCCAGGATCAGCACCTTGGCCTTCTGGCGCGTGTCCTGGCGGCGGATCGCCGCGTGCTTCTTGGTCGCCGCGGCCACGCAGTCGTCGAGCGATGGGCACAGCTTGACCGGCGGCTTGGGCCGGCCGTCGTCCTCTTCTTCTGCCTCCTCTTCCTCCTCTGCCTCCTCCGGCGCCTCCTCCGCGGGTACACCGGCCTCGTCGTCCGACTCGATGGGGTCCACCATCTCCGGCTCGTCGAGGTCGTCGTCATCTTCGTCGTCGTCGTCCGAGCCGACGGCCACGCGGCGCTTCTTGGCCGCGCGCACGACGCCCTCGACGACGTCGGCGATGTCGGGTTTCTTCCAGCGCGGGTCGCGGCGGCTCGGCGGCTGGAAGAGGCGCCCGGACTCGTCCTCGTGCGTCATGCCGCTCTCCATCTTGCGCTTGCGCGTCTTCTTGCGCGTCGCCAGCGTCTTGAGCTTCTTCTGCTTGAAGCTGCTCGACATGGTGATTAGGAGCTGCTCGAGTGTCGCTTCGCGGTCAAATGCGGGCAGAGCGTATGATGCCAAGGACGCAAGGACCGAAAAAACGACTGGAGCTCCCACAAAGTACGGTATCAGCTACGGTACTGTACTTAGTATTTCGCGAAGTCCGTCGTGGGTTAGTTTAGTTTTACGGAGACCATGCTCCCCGACCGTGAGCGAGCGGCGATGGCAAATGACTTGCGCGGGGCCCCCGGAGGCCTGGATGCGAGCGACGCCGTGGTGTCACCACCATTCAGACGAGACCAGTGGAGCTCGGCGTGCGCGTCGAAGTTGAGCGCAAACTTGAGCAGCCCCGTGGTGTTCATTTGCTGGATTCACATTGGAGGGCTAATTAGTTGTACTTTCCCTCAAGAGCACCCACGACGAGCGTGAACGCACCCGTAGAAAGGCCTTGTAGGGCACGACCTCGTGCATCTCGAGCTGCGCACGCGTCTTGACGCCCATGCCGCGAGTGAGCGCGTTCCACACCGCCGTCGCGTCGGCGAGCGGGTCCACCGCGAGCATGGCCTGGGGTTGTTGCCACACACGTCACATATATCTCCATGTCCGGCTAGTCGAACGACAGCGATTGCCGCAACGCACCTCGCGCACTTGGCGGAGCACCAGCTCGCCGGTCTTGTGCTCGTCGCGCGACTCGATCTCCCTGTTCCCACCCACAAAAGCGTTAATCTCGGTTCGTTCCCGGTCGGACCACGGTAGTGGAGACCGTCACCTACGCGGTGAGCGTCGCGTAATAGTCGTGGATCTCCTTGAAGTGCTGCTGGCGCACGGCCTTGACGAAGAAGCCGCGCGGGTAGTTCGCGCCCCGCGGTAGGATGTCGTCCACGAACAGCAACGAGTCGTTGCCGCCGCGCTTCATCTTGTGCATGTCGCGGATCATGGCCTTCTCGAGTGCCTGGAGCTGCGTCGCGGTCTTGAGCGGGAAGAACTTGCGCAGCGCGACGAGCGCGTCTTTCAGCAGCACGCGGCGCTCGCTGGCGAACGCCTCGTTGCCGTAGCTCTCGCTGAGCCGCGCGAGCAGCGACGCGCACTTGTCGAGCAGCAGCTCCTGGTCCAGGTACACCTGGTCCGAGATCGCGTGCGTGAGCGTGAGCAAAAAGAGCTCGAGCTCGGCGTCCCAGGTGAACATATCCAGCGAAAGCAATATGTTGTACCCCCACTCGGCGATCAGCGGCTGGAACCCGTACTTGCGGTGGAGCTTCTCGTACAGCACCTCCTCGAGCGGCAGCCGCAAGTGCGGGTTGCGCCGCTCGCGCTGCCGCTTCTCGGTCCACACCTTGCGCACGAGCGCCTCGAGCTCGCTCTTCTTGAGCGGGTGGCACTTGACCTTGCCCTGGTGGCGCAAGAAGAGCGGGATTTCGGCGTGCACGCCAAGCGCACAGATGTACTCCTGCTTGGCGCGTTGCGCGTTCGCTGTGGCGCCGCCGCGCTTCCCAGGCGACGACGCCGCCGCCGGCGTGCGCCCGCCGTAGCGCGTGAACTTGCGCGCGGCCTGGTCGAGCTGGTGCTGCAGGATGTTGAGCTCCACGCGCGCTTCCTCGACGTCGTGCCAGAGCTACATGTTCGCTCACCGCCACTAGGATCAGTCCACAAACGCACCGCCAAGAAAAGCAAGGCGAGGCATCGACAAACACTCACTCGGCTAAGGTGGAGGTTGACACCGCAGTGCTTTTGGAGCCGCTCGATCCACTGGAGAATCTCGCCCACGAGCTCCTGGGTGTGGCCACCGATGTCCTCGTCGTCGTCATCCTCGCCGTCGTCATCCTCGTCGTCATCCTCCTCGTCGTCCTGGTTCCCATGGTGCCGGCGCGCGGCCAATGCCGCTGCCCCTGGCGGCGTGTGGTGGCTCAGCGCGGCCTGCATCTCGTCCCACTCGACGTCTTCGTTGTTCGCGAGCTCCGGGATCCGCGCGACGATCGTGTCCCACGCGGGCCGCGGCGTGTGGCACCCGCGGACGCGCGCGTGGTCGCGCTCGGTCAGGTCTCGCGCGCGCGTGGCCTCGGCGACCTCATCCTCGAGCTGCGCAGTACGCGCAATGTCGCTTTCCAGCTGCTCGTCTAGCGCCGCCGACTGCGCCGTGAGCGCCGCGAGCTCGCGCTCGAGCCGCGCGTTCTCGGCCTCTTCCTTGCGCACCACAGCCTCGAGCAGCTCCTCCTGCTCCTTGAGCTTCTTCTGCTCGAGGTGCTTCTTGAGCGGGATCCGCGAGATGAAGTCCAAGTACGCCGACTTGCTCTGGAGCTCGTCCAGCAGCGTGCGTTGACGCTCGGCCTGCGACGCGAGCCCGTCGCACTCGCGTCGCAGATGCTGCTCTTGATCGATTAGCGCCGCGTGGTCATCCTCGAGCTGCGCGACCGCCGCGCGCTCGGCCTCGACGCGCTCGTGGTGCTCGAGGTGCTGCGTGCGGATCGCGTGGAGGTCGCGCGCGAGCTGCCGCAGCACGGCCGCGAGCTCCTGCTCGAGCGCGCGCTCCATCGAGAGCTTGGCCTCGAGCTGCTGCTTCTTGAGCTGCACGGCCTCGAGCGACAGCTGCGCGTGCGCGTACAGCGCAATGTACTCGTGGCCCTCGAGCTCGTCCAGCGCCGCAACCGTGATATCCAGGTCGCTACTCGCCGTAGCATCACTGTCATCGCCCGCCGGCTCGTGGTACGCGGCGCGGCACAGCAGCGCAAAGATCTGCTGGAGCAGCGCCCGCAGCACGCCGCTGCTCGAATGCTGCTCCAGCGCTGCGAGCGCGCGGAAGCACACACTCGTCCCGCGCTGCTTGTCGAGCAGCGAGACCTCCATCGCACGTAGCACGCGCAGCGTCTCGGTCGCATCGGCCTCACGTTTGGCACACGCCGCGAGCGGCGGGAACACGATCTCCGGGCGGCTTGCGGCGCGGAGCGCGGCTTCAGCGCCCGTGGGTGGCGGCACGTGGCGCAGGCGCAGCGTCTCAGTACGCCCGTCACCGTTGTCACTGGAGATGCCCAAGTGCGCGCGCCGGTCGTGACGCGCGTCGTCCGACTCGCGCGCCGTCGCCGCGAGCTGGAGCCGCAGTGCGGGCAGCCGCACCGACGCGTGGTCATCCGCTGCGGAGAGCGTGGGCGTCCCCGCGTCGAGCGTCACCGGCTCTTCCATTGTGGCGTTGGTTGCCATTTTCACTCGATGAAACGGGCCGAAATGGACCGAGACACGCTAATTTTGACGGGTGCTTGACAATCCCTCGAGAAAGGCCCCGGAAAGTACGATCAGTGTCAACATGGATGAAGAACATACGCTCACTGTATTTGTCGCGTTCGGTTCTTTCCGCCGCCGTCACTTGCGGGGCGTCGTGATGGTCGCGAAGGCCTCTTCGCAGGCCGCGCGTGCGGCCTCTTCGCTGCGGTACCGCCCCAGGTACAGCGGGTTCTGCCCGGGCATGCACAGCTTGGCGGCGAAGCGCGATTTCTTCTGGCGTGTGATGCTAAACAGCTCGCGCGGGGTCCCTTCATCCGAGAGGCTGCTCTGGCGTCCACTGGAGAAGCCGCTTCGGGCAGAATAATCCAGGCTGCTTGAACGGCCGGACGAGCGTGCTGAGGCCGCTGGTGTAGTCGACGCCCACGCAAGCGCCGGCACGTCGGCGCGCTCGGACCGCGCCGTTGACAGGTACGACGACGCGCGCTCGCCGAGCTCGTCGCGCGTCTCGCCGTTGCCGTCCAGATCATCCTCGGAGACGTGGCGGATCGTCGCCGTGCCGCGCTGCGAGCGCGTCCGTCGCCACTGCTGCTTCTGGCCGACGACTGCGTACTTGCCGGCCGACGCGGACGCGGCGTCCGCGTCCTCCTGGTTGGAAATGCGCCCGACGAACGGGAATCGAAGCGTGGAGGAGGAGCCCGACGGGCGCAGCGAGCTCTTGGTCTGGAGCTGCGCGTCGCCGTCGTCGTCGTCGTGCGGCTCCGACGGGATCTCCAGGTCGTCGTCCTCGTGGTCGCCGTCCGCGATCACGGGCGAGACCGTCGCGACGTTCTTGGGCTTGGGTGCGCCGTACATGCCGCGCATAGACAGCGCGTGCTGCATGATGAATAGGAGATGCCTGGTGCGTGTCTGGTGGAGTGCGAGGCCTCAAGAGCAGTTGGGTCCGTGGGCCTCTGAGCCCGTGTTGTCTAAATCTGGTCGGCACTCCTTGGCGGCGTGGCTTCCAGATCGCGCTCAGTTGCTCCGTGTGTGACATGTGAGACCTAAACTTTACTAAAGACCGTCAACCTTCCTCGGCGGGGGATGTTCCTCTCGGGGCCGCAAAGCCCACGAGCGGGGAGGGGCCGTGCTGGGGCCCATTAGACGCGTACAGGCGACGTCGGCCGAGCATGGGGGGGGGGGGGGGGGG
>JAADWV010000201.1:0-53955 GCA_023336295.1 Pythium folliculosum
CGGTGCTCTCTCCACCTTCGCCAAGTTCAAGTTCATCATGAAGAACTACGGCGTCGGCCTCCTCGGTACCGCTGGCACGTGGTTCCTCTTCGACATTGTGTTCTACGCGCAGAACCTGTTCTCGGCCAGTATCCTGTCGGTGATCGGCGTGAAGAACGCGTCGCTCCAGGTCGTGACGGCGCAGAACGCCTTCGTGGCGCTCATGGCGCTTCCGGGTTACTACGTGGCGGTGTACTTCATCAACCGCATGGGCCGCAAGCTCATCCAGCTTCAGGGTTTCGTCTTCATGACGATCATCTTTATCGTGCTGGCGATCTGGTGGGACGACATCAAGAAGCACTCGGTGTTGTTCATCGTGCTGTACGGCCTCGCTTTGTTCTTCTCCAACTTTGGGCCCAACACGTCGACGTTCGTCATGCCGACCGAGATGTTCCCGACGCCGATCCGTAGCACGTGCCACGGCTTCTCGGCTGCCTGCGGCAAGGCCGGTGCCGCCATTGGCTCGTTCGGTTTCTCGATCTGGGTTGAGAACGAGAGCTTCGGCTACGACGGCGCCTTCTTCACGTTCGCGGCGATCTCGCTGGTGTCGATCCCGCTTACGTACTTCTGCATGTTCGACAACGAGCAGGGCATGGACGAGATGGACGATGAGTTCTACCGCAAGCTGAACGGCGCCGACGAGGTGACGCGCGACTCGTTCTCGCAGATCGCGGATGTCGAGGGTGCGGACAAGGTCTACAAGAGCATCCACACGCCCATCGCCAACGCCGTGTAGACTCGACCCACACTATTCTAGCTGTTAGACACCCACTACAACTTATTTTGCAAGTACAATCTGATGAACCTCTAATATTCTGTAGTGCTGGTGTTCCGTTGCGACGGGCTTCGATTGAGTCGAAGCAGACTCTCCTGTACTAAGTTACTTCCTTTCGGTATCTCTGAGTGTGTGCGTGTCGTCCAGAGCACGAGTCTCAAGTCAAATGCAGTTGTATATTTTCTTTTTTTTGGATCGCATGAGCCCCTCGCCGTCCTTACCAAACGCCAGAGGCTCGAACAAAGCTCGTCTTGTGAATTGAAAATGCACCTAGAATGGAGAGCGGGCTGCGTCGGACTTGCCATCGAGCCCTCTGTGTCCTGACAGCGGCGCCCTCATGGCTTACATGGGCGTGCGGGTGCTCTTGTACGCCTTCTCCACGTCGGTCAGCGGCTCGGCGACCTGCGAGAACGAATCGCGCGTGACGGCATCGGCACCGTTCAGCTTGCGGTAGAACTCGGCGTCCATCTCGTCGAAGCCCTGCTCGTTGTCGAACATGCAGAAGTACGTGAGCGGGATCGACACGAGGCAGATCGCCGCGAATGTGTAGAACGTGCCGGCGTAGCCGAAGCCCGGGTGCTCCACCCACTTGACAAAGCCAAACGAGCCGATCGCGGCGCCGGCCTTGCCACACGCGGCCGAGAAGCCGTGGCACGTGCTCCGGATCGGCGTCGGGAACATCTCCGTGGGCATGACGAAGGTCGACGTGTTGGGGCCAAAGTTGGAGAAGAAGAGCGCCGAGCCGTAGAGGATGATGAAGATGAGCGCGTGCTTCTTGATCGAGTCCCACCAGATCGCGAGGATCAGGAACAGGATCGTCATGAAGACGAAACCCTGAAGCTGGATGAGCTTGCGACCCATGCGGTTGATGAAGTACACAGCGACGTAGTAACCCGGAAGCGCCATGAGCGCCACGAACGCGTTCTGCGCTGTGATGACCTGGAGCGACGCGTCCTTGACGCCGACCACGGACAGAATACTGGCCGAGAAGAGGTTCTGCGCGTAGAACACAATGTCGAAGAGGAACCAGGTGCCGGCCGTACCCAGAAGTCCAACGCCGTAGTTCTTGATGATGAACTTGAACTTGGCGAACGTCGAGAGCGCGAGGCCGTTGCGGTTGGCGTTGGCGTTGGCCGCACGGCGCTCCTGGGCGGCCTTGTACGCCTCGGTCTCTTCG
Source organism: Pythium folliculosum (assembly GCA_023336295.1). Lineage (NCBI taxonomy): Eukaryota > Oomycota > Peronosporomycetes > Pythiales > Pythiaceae > Pythium > Pythium folliculosum. The sequence goes on from JAADWV010000201.1 coordinate 1,992, forward strand.
GCGGTGATACGCCAGTAGGCGACGATGCACGCCGGGATCACGCCGATGCCAAAGAGCAGACGCCAGACGATCTCGAGGCGCTCCTTGTCGTTCTTGCCCTTGGGTGCGTCCGCGAGCGCCTGGATGATCAGGTTACCGAGGATCGAGGCCGTGAGCGAGCCCACGCCCTGGAGCGAAAAGGTCAGCGCGACGCGCTTGTTACGGTCCTGGACCGAGATCGAGTCTTCTGCCGTCGAGGACGCGGCTAGTGGGTACTCACCACCAATACCCACGCCGAGGATGCCACGCGCGATCACGAGGAACCAGAGCGTGTTCTCGGCCGAGCCGCCGTAGGCCACGGTACAGAGGATACCGCCGAAGATGAGGAGGAAGCACGTGATGATCATGTTGGTCTTGCGGCCGAACACATCACCGAGGAAGCCGAAGAGCAGCTGGCCGATCACAGCGCCGACCAGCGCAGCAGCCGAGACCGCCGACTTGAGCGACGGCGTGTACACGGCCTTGGTGTACTGCTCGGTGAGCACGACGTTGACGACGTTCATGACGAAGAGGTCGTAGGCGTCGTTGAAGAAGCCGAGGCCTCGCACGAGGAATTTGTTCATCTTGGGGTTTGTTGTCGTCAGTGCCTGGGAGGAGGAGGAGGGGAGGAGTGGCTTGGAGAGGCCAAGTTGGAGAATGAGCAGTGTGAGTACGGGCGTCCGACGCGCTCCGTCTTCCGCTAGGCAGTGTGAGCCCGGGGGGGGGACTCCAGCGCCGTCCGTCGGTCTGGTCTCACGCCCATCTCCTACCGCCCACCTCCACGACGCTGAGATGAGGGAGGTGCCGCCCTCGGGTTCCGATTTTTTGTTGCACGATATCTTCGCGGCTCGCTAGCCACACCCATGGAGGTCAGCGCGGGTGTACGGACGTCCGTCCAGAGCGAGTGAGCCCACTTCATTAGGCGAAGATTCAGTCGCCTTTGCGCGACGAACCTCCCGCTTCAACTTGCGGCACCGCACTGTGCGCAGCCATTCCGGTTCCGGATCGAAGATTCACAGTGGTCAGTGGCGATACAGTCAGTCGATCCATGCAACAAGAAACCACTCTGGGTCGAACAGCAAGCGTTCAGGGAGTCGTTTGCGTTCCGAGGACCGTGTTACGATGGACAGCACTGCCAGTGGGTCGCCGAGTCGCCCTGTGTTGAGCTGAAAGGACGCTGGCACACAAAGAACCACCCAATGTCTGCGACAGACTTCAAGATGCTGACACGTTCTGGTCTCCACCGCCAAGCCCACCACAACGACACTAATTGAGACGGATCGGTTCAGAATACTACGTACAACACTACGTGACATTGAGTTGGTGGAGTCTGCTACTCGATCTCCAGAAAGACTACTAGCTGGCGCTTTAGTTGGGCGTGACCACGCCCTTGTAGGCCTTCTCGACGTCGTGCACGTCGGCGACCTGCGAGAACGAGTCGCGCGTCACGGCGTCGGCGCCGTTCAGCTTGCGGTAGAACTCGGCGTCCATCTCCTCCATGCCCTGCTCGTTGTCGAACATGCAGAAGTACGTGAGCGGGATCGACACGAGGCAGATCGCCGCGAACGTGTAGAACGCGCCATCGTAGCCAAAGCTCTTGTTCTCGACCCAGATCGAGAAACCGAACGAGCCGATCGCGGCGCCGGCCTTGCCGCAGGCAGCCGAGAAACCGTGGCACGTGCTGCGGATCGGCGTCGGGAACATCTCGGTCGGCATGACGAACGTCGACGTGTTGGGGCCAAAGTTGGAGAAGAAGAGCGCAAGACCGTAGAGGACGATGAAGAGGACGGCGTGCTTCTTGATGTCCTCCCACCACACAGCCAGCACAACGAAGATGATGGTCATCATGACAAAGCCCTGGAGCTGGATGCGCTTGCGGCCCATGCGGTTGATGAAGTACACCGCCACGTAGTAACCCGGAAGCGCCATAAGCGCCACAAAGGCGTTCTGCGCCGTCACAACCTGGAGCGACGCGTTCTTCACACCAATGACCGACAGGATACTGGCCGAGAACAGGTTCTGGGCGTAGAACACAATGTCGAAGAGGAACCACGTGCCAGCCGTACCGAGGAGGCCCACGCCGTAGTTCTTGACGATGAACTTGAACTTGGCAAACGCCGAGATCGCGCCGTGCTTGTGGGTGTTGGCCACACGACGCTCCTGGGCGGCCTTGTACGCCTCCGTCTCCTCAGCGGTGATGCGCCAGTAGGCGACCACACAGGCGGGCAGCACGCCAAGACCGAACAGCAGACGCCAGACGATCTCAAGACGCTCCTTGTCGTTCTTGTCTTTCGGCGAGTCAGCAAGGGCCTGGATGATCAGGTTACCGAGGATCGCAGCGGTCAGCGAACCGACACCCTGAAGCGAGAACGTGAGCGCGACGCGCTTGTTGCGCTCCTGCACCGAGGACGAGTCTTCAGCCGTGGACGAGGCAGCCAGCGGGTACTCGCCGCCGATACCGACACCGAGGATACCGCGAGCGATGATGAGAAACCAGAGCGTGTTCTCGGCCGAGCCGCCGTAGGCGACGGTACACAGGATGCCGCCGAAGATGAGGAGGAAGCACGTGATGATCATGTTCGTCTTGCGACCAAAGACGTCGCCGAGCAGACCGAAGAGCAGCTGGCCGATCACCGCGCCGATGATCGCGGCGGCGGAGACCGCCGACTTCATGTGCGACGTGTAGACCTTCTTGCCGTACTGCTCGGTGAGCACGACGTTGACGACGTTCATGACGAAGAGGTCGTAGGCGTCGTTGAAGAAGCCGAGGCCGCGCACGAGGAACTTGTTCATCTTGACTTGGAGGGTCCTTGGGTTGTTGCGAGGGCGAGGCAAGTTGGCGAATGAAGCAAGTGGGCGGCAGCGGGCTCCGCGGGCCAGCGGGCGACAAGGTACTGGCTGCCAGGCGACGGGTACTGTCCCGGAGACCGTCATGTATCCCAGAAACAGAACCATGCGGGCAATGGATATAATACCGAGCCGTTCGTCCGGTTCAGTTGGAGGGCCTGCTGAGGCGGGGCGGTGAAGCGACTTGAAGATTTCGGAACCCCGTGGTCCTCCCCATCCTCCAGCGTCCTCGGAACCCCTCCGGTGCCTCGTGAGACCGGGCAGCCAGGAAAGCTTTCCGTCGCTCGTGGTTATTTTCCAGCACGTCCAGTGCCGCACCTGCATGGCCGTGCACGCGACAGAGCGACGGGCTCGCAAAGGTTCAATCGCCATTGACTACGAATCTCAGCGTGAGATTCAACACGGGAAACGAATCTCCAGTCGTGATTCAGTTGTCGTGTCGTCTGTCAACTGGGCTGAGCGGAGCTCTTCGCCAGAATGTGAGTTCTAAATATTACTCACATTCCGTCACTCACCTCCGCCGCCACATCGGCAATGTGGTCCACACCACAAACTAAGGTGGACCACCTAAATGTCATGTGGTACACGCCAAGCATACCTCTTTACGGATACTACCATATCTAAGCACCCCCCCTCATGTAAAAGCAGCCACAACGGACTCAACATGGCGCCGCTCCTTTCCCCGTCTCCAGTTCCTTGACGCCGGCTCCCTCCTGGCGGACACTCGGCGCCCACCCACTTGGCGCGAGCTCACGCCCTCCCACATGACCCACGTCCTCTACCGATCGGACTCTACCGCGCGACCATCAGCGTTATCTCCCTACAAGCCAGCGTCTCCCGCTCCGTCCGGCTCCAAAGCCGGCGCTTGGTCGCCATACATACAGTGGACTGAGAGCGCAATACTGTAAGCGCGCGTCATGTGGCGGACGGCGCATCAGCGCGCCGGTCGCACTGTGTGGATCGTCATGCGCGCCGGCAGAGACAACGCGCTCCATCTCCCCCGGCTTCTACATGTAACACAGGTCCGCCCCCTCGCCGCCCGAAGGCTCCTCATTCGGTGATTCGCGTCGCAGGCCGCACCTTCCATCTCTCCACCTTCCCTGCTTCATATCCCTCCAGCCATCATGGCGTCGCTGCGCTCGCTGACGGTCGCGACCTCGGCACTGGCGCTGCTGTCGGTTGCGCTGGTGGACGGCGCGGCGATCGAGACCAACCCGACGTCGCTGGTGGAGGACGTCGTGCCACTCACGCACTTCCACCCGGCGTACGGCGCCGCCGTGGCCGACGAGGTCGCGGCCTACGAGGTGCGCGAGTTCAAGGACGAGGCGCCCGTGGTCGTGGTCGGCGCGAACCTCACGGCCGCGGACGTGGCCAACGCCCACGGCCGCTCGCGCATGCTCGAGTCCTCGAACCGCGACCTGCAGAAGCTCGAGGACCACTTCAAGACCAAGATGGAGACCAACCTCCAGGCGCTCTCGGAGTTCAAGAAGGCGACGCGCGACACGCCGCCGTGGCCCTCGAGCTACTGGCCCATCTACCAGGACGGCATCAACGCGCAGTGGGACCCGGCCCACAAGAGCCCCGCCGAGAAGTACGCGTCGGGTTTCGGGCTCAACGTCGCCGACTTCATGGACAAGGTGTCCAAGACCAACGGCGTCCTGAGCCAGAAGACGCGCCGCAAGTGCAAGGAGACGACCGACTGCGACTCGCTCAAGGACGGCTCGATCTGCGGCCGCCGCGCCGGCGAGGCGCAGGGCTTCTGCATCCCCGGCTGGTTCGGCATCTGCCACGCGTGGGCGCCCGCGGCGATCCTCGAGGACGAACCAAAGTGCGCGGTCGCGCGCGGCAACGTGACGTTCCAGCCCATGGACATCAAGGCGCTGATCACGCAGGTGTACGACGGCGCCGCGATCCAGACCGTGTTCACGGGCGCGCGCTTCAACGGGCCTAACGACCCGGCCAAGATGGACGAGTTCGGCCGCTACACGGACGCCGCGCGGCGTGACCTGGGCCCGGGCTTTTTCCACATCGCCATCACCAACATCATGGGCAAATTCAAGCAGTCGTTCGTCGTGGACGTCACGGCCGGCGCCGAGGTCTGGAACCAGCCCGTGCGTAACTACGAGGTCGTGGAGCTCAAGGAGATGGACGTCGCCGCGGCCTCGCAGCAGTTCTTCAAGACCGACACGTACCCGTTCAACCCGGACGCCAAGAAGCTCGCGTACGTCAAGACCAACTTCTTCTGGGTGGTCGAGTCGCTCGAGGACGGCCCGCTGGTGGCCACGGGCCGCGTGGACGCCTCCACTGAGTCGGCCGCGTACGAGTACCTGCTCGAGCTGGATGGGGATGACAACATCATCGGTGGTGAGTGGCTCAACGACTCGCGCTACAACCACCCGGATTTCCTGTGGTTCCCGACGGGCAAGCCCGCGGCCAGCACGGTAACGAGCGTCGGGCTCAAGTACAGCGACGTTGAGCAGCTCCTTCAGGACTCGCTCAAGTGCGAGCAGGTCGTGACGCCCGCGCCCACGACGCCGGAGCCCACGACGCCGGAGCCGACGACCCCGGAGCCCACCACGGCTGAGCCCAACACGACCGCGCCGGTGCCGACGACTCCGCTGCCCACGACCGCCGAGCCGAACGCGACCACGCCGCTGCCGACCACGGCGGCGCCCAACGCGACGACGCCCCTTCCCACGACGGTGGCGCCCAACACCACGACGCCGGCGCCGCCCACGGCGGAGCCGAACGCCACGACGCCGGTGCCGACCACGGCCGAGCCCAACACCACGACGCCGGCGCCCACGACCGCCGAGCCGAACGCGACCACGCCGCTGCCGACCACGCCGGTGCCGACGACCGTGGAGCCCACGGCCACGCCGCTGCCTTCGGTCATGCCAACGACGGCGCCGGAGCCCACCACTGTGGAGCCCAACACCACGACTCCTGCGCCGTCGACGTCGCAGCCGACGACGGAGCCGAACGCGACCACGCCGCTGCCCACGACCGTCGTCCCGACGACCGCGCCCGAGCCGTCGACGGTGGAGCCTGCGACGACGCCTCTGCCGACCACCGCCGCGCCGACGACGACGCCGGTTCCATCGCCGACCGAGCCGATGACCATCACCCCGGCCACGGACGTCCCGTCGACAACAGTGCCCTCGACCACGGCGCCGGCGACCACCGTGCCGACCACTGACGTCCCGGCGACCACGGCCCCGGCGTCGACGCCTTTGCCCACGACCCAGGCGCCGTCCACGGATGACTCGGACTCGTCCGACGACGACGAGCCGCCGGCCACGGTCTCCCCGCAGACGCCGGCGCCCACGCAGCCGCCCGCCACGGTCATGCCGACCGAGACGCCGGCCACGTTGGCCCCCACGCCCGTGACGACGACGCCGGCGCCGACGCTTCCGGCGACCAATGCGCCGTCGACGCAGTGCGGCAAGAGCAACGTCGGCGTGGATTTCTACGGCGCCGACATCCAGCAGGTGTACTGGGTCTCGCAGGCCGAGTGCTGCGACGCGTGCGCGCAGACCGACGGCTGCAAGGCCTACACGTACGTGGCCCAGGACACGTGGGGCGGCGCGTCGTGCTACCTCAAGTCGGGCCGCGGCGAGCTGCGCCCTAACAGCGGCGCCATCTCAGCCGAGCTCGCGCCCAGCAGCAGCAACGACAACACGGACTCGTCCGTGCAGGTGCTCCCAGCGCCGGAGTCGAAGTGCCCGACGCAGACCGAGAACCTCGACTTCTACGGCGCCGATCTCAAGGCGATCTCGGCCTCGTCGGCCGAGCACTGTTGCAACGCGTGCGCCCGCCACAAGCGCTGCACGGCCTTCACGCTCGTGGGCGAGGTGTGCTACCTCAAGAAGGGCACGGGCAAGCCGACCTTCAAGCTCGGTGCCTTCTCTGGCGTCGTGGCTGCCCGAGGCCAGGGCCCCCAGGTGCAGATGTAAGCACCACCTCGTCTCTCTCTGTATCCTCCACACGTGCGTTGGATGTGCGTCTCCGTTCCCCATTTTGTCGCGTGTAGCGAATAGACAGCTACGACAAACGCCTCGTCAAGTTCCGCACTCAAGTCCATGTTAGTGCCGTATCGTACACTACTCGTAAACCCAAGGGACAACACCAGACCTTCAGCTTTTTTGGACAATGCTTGTTCTGTAGTATATCTCTTTTCTCATACACACACTCAAAAACGCACGCTACAGCGATGAGGGCCATGTTCAGTTTTTGATGTCTTCTTGTTCAGTACCCACAGCTCTGTGGTCACTATGGGCGCGCGGCCTCGGCCTGCTTTTTCCACTTCTGGCGGAGCTTGTTCGCAGCCTGTGCGACGTCGGCGTCGCTCGATTTGCGCAGCTTGCTGATCGTCACGCCGATCTTGGCGTCGATAATCTCCTGTGTCGACAGCGACAGCTTGTCGAGTTCTTTCAGCACGCCCAATTTTGAGGCCTCCGACTCGCCCTCGGCCTCGAGGGTGTCACGCAGCTTCTCCAGCTCTTTCACTGCATGAACATAAAACAATAGGCCAATCCGTTCAACGCCTGCGTCCCTTTCGACGCGAAAGATACGACGACGTACGGTTCGTCGGCTGCTTCTCCTTCTCAACGAGCTGCATCCACGCGTTGCGCAGGTCCTTCGCGGTAATCGAGACCTTGTCGTTCCTGCGGTTTTCCAACCACCACACACACACAAACGAGTCAGTGTTCATGCTTCGGGCCATAATGGTGCTTAGTGACGTACGCGTGCTGGCGAAGCTTGGCGACGACGCGGGGGATGCCCGTTCGCTTCAGGTGCTTGAACTCGAGCGGCATCTGCTCCCAGAATCGCGGTTAATACAGATCCCACGCGACCCAATACTAAGCAACCCTACCAGGAACACACCTGCTGGAGCTCGTTCAGACTCGCAAGCAACTCCTCGTGGGACGTCTTCTCATCAAGGAGCTTTTCCTTGAGCGCGAGGATGTCCGCCTCCTCCACGGGCTTCGGCGGCGGCGGCGGCGGGGCCTCCTCAGATTCCTGTTCCTCCGTCTCTTGTTCTTGTTCCTCCTTCTCCACGCTCTCCACCTTCTCTTCCTTGACCGGTTCGGCCTCTTCCGCCTCCTCAGCGCGAGTCTCGCCCATCTCGACCTCGGGCGTACCATTTGTGGACTCGGTCGGCTCGGGCGTCGGCTCCTCCTTCGTTACGGGCTCCGCGTTCTCCATGGCCACATCTCCGTCCGTATCGATCCTCTTCTCCGCAGCCTTGTCATCGGCCGGAGGCGCATCACCGGCGTCCTCTTCCTCCTCGATCACGCGCGTGACCACGGCCTTGATCGTGTCGCGGTGCTGCTTCAGGTCGCGCTTGAGCCGGTCCTCGAGCACCTTGCGCAGCATCTTGGTCGTCATCTCCTCGTACTGTTCGTTGCTCAGGATCCACCGGATCTCGCGCTCCAAAACCTCCGCGATGTCCTCGCCGACCGCGGCGCTCTCGCTCTTGACGTCCGAAGCCTTCTCCTTCTTGGGCTGCTTGGCCTTAGCGGCCGTCTCATCAGCCGCAGTGTCAGCGTCGCCGTCGCCGCCGCTCGAGCGCTGGCGCTTGAGCTTCGACGCCTTCTCCTTGGGCTTATCCGCCGCCGCGGCGTCGCTCTTTTTCTTGGCGGCCGCCGCCGACTCCTTCTTCTCCTTGGTCGGCGTCTTCTTCTCCTTCTTCTCCTTGGGCGGCTTCTTCTCCTTTTCCTTCTTCTCCTTCTTGGGCTTCTTCTCCTTCTCGCCCTTTTCTTTCTTCGCCGCGGGCTTCTTCTTAGCGGCCTTTTTCGGCTTTTTCTCGTCATCATCGTCGTCGCCGTCCGCGTCGGCATCCTCGCCGTCGTCACCACCGTCGGCATCAATGTCCTCCACGTCATCACCGTCCTCATCCGCATCCTCCAGCTCCTCGGGGCGCTCCATCGGCGGCGGCGGCTCCAGGGTCGGGTCCAAATCCGACGGCACCATGTGCGGCGGCAGGCGCATGTCCTCGGGCTGCGAGAGATAGTCCTCCACCTCCTGGACCGCGAAGCTCAGCTCGTCGGCGACAGTGCCCTTCTTCATCAGGTGCTTCGGGTGGCCCTTGACGTACTGGTCCTTCTCGCTGCACTCCCAGGGCTTGAGGATGCCCTTGTTCAGCTTGACCAGCGAACTGAGAAAACGAAAAAAAAAAGTCAGGCGCCGTTTAAACAGGAAAAAGCGAGAAAAAAAGCACGAAGACGCACAAGTCGTGCGAGCCGAAGTAGTACACGAGCGCGTAGTCGCGGTGGAAGTCCTTGGCCTTCTTGAGGATCTTCTTATGGCCATCGCCTGCATGAAAACAACAACAAAAATGGTTAGACCCGCGTCATCATCGTCAGGGCGTCTATCGCTTGGACGCACCGAGCTGGTAGAGGTGCGGGCGCAGCTTGAACTGGTCGCAGATGTACACGGGCCACCAGGGGTACCCTTCGAGGATGTACCAGCCCACCGTGTTGGCGTGCGCGGGCGTCGGCGGCGTCGCCATGGTGTCGTCGGGGGAATATTGGTTTTCTGGGCTCAGGTTAGTCCTCCACCCACGGCGAGAGGATAGACTCCCGCGCCGCTAACGAAGGGCGGTCGGTCGGTTGCGCTGGTCGCGGACGGACGGAATCACGGTGAAAAAGCGCGGGAGGACGAAGGAACCATATCCTGTCCATTTCCTAGCGGTTCCTAACAACCTTCTCTAATTCGATATAATTCAATATCATTTTAAGCAGGGAAACGATATATTAACCAATGATGGATGCATACAGAAATGATTGGCTATAATGGTAGCCTTCAACATGCCTGTTGGCATCGATTCGTGTCTACGATGTTGAGCGAGAAGCGACTCGAGTTGGTGCGCAGAGATCTCCGATCAGACTGAGAATGATTGAAAGCGATTGATCGAGTCCACAGCTGTCTGAGTTGGTCCATTAACTGCGGCGGCGCTCACGCTGTGTCTACCCGGGCTTGGGCCAACACACGGAAGAGAGCACGGGCGGCGACTTGTGCCGATCTCACGCTCCTACACGCATCGATGGGCGAGTGTAGACGGCTCACAAAGGGCGACTACTTCGAGGAGAAGTTTAAGCCCCAGGACGAAGACATCCACGTGAAGGTGGAAGCACGGGCGAACGAGACGACAAAAAAGCACAGACTCGAGCTGGATATCAGCTCACTCCGGCCAGTGAAGCGCCCAGCGAGCGACTACTCGGAATCCTGGCGAGCACATTTCAAAGAGATCGCGCATGAACCCACGGTACTGCCGTCTCTCGATGTGCTCCCGGCGTTTCTGGCGTCATCTCTGCAGATCAAAGTGTGGCTTGATGCCTCTGCATTCGCGAGACTGGCTTCACGAGTGGACATATCTGTGCTAAACAAGGCTTGTGTAGCGCACAAAACAACCATCTGTCGTCGGATCTACAGCACTCTACTCGAGCCGATAACTGGCGACGGCGCGGCAGTTGATCAAGCCAGTATGTGGGACACGGTTCTCTCTCCGTGCCTCACCATGGGGCAGTATGATGGCGGCTACACCATCGGCCGGAGTGATCCAAACCAGAGTCTACAGCTAGAGGCGACGCGCCCGCGCATATATGTCGAACTCGGTCAAACCTGCGTCGTCCGCGGTGAAGAGGCGACGTCCAGTGCGTTGGCGGAAACGACACTCCGCGAGCCGTTTGTGTGGCAGTTTGGTCCACACGTGCCGTACGTATTTGGGTTCACGGTTGTGCGGCACCACTGCACGCTATTCGCTTTCCATTCGCGAGATCAATCAACCGTCCAAATGAGTGAACTCGGCTCGTACGACGCAACCGACGCGACCGAGCGGCTCAAGCTGGTGCTCGCCGTGTTACAACTCGGTCGCTTGCTGAGGACGATTGTGACGCGCAGCTCCGACAAAGCCCGACTCGCTTTCTTCGACATTCGCCGCCCGAACGGATCGGTCGTGCGACTGAACCCGACATGCGTCGTCAAGGACTTCACCAAGTGCCTCTCTCCTCACAGTGTCGAGGTCGTCGACACGGACCATCTCGAGCACGTCTATCGCCAGCTTGGAGCGCTCAAGGTCCCCTACGTCGATCGCTTGGTCCACGTCAGCGCCAGCGGCGAGATGTTCGTGTTCAAGCCGCGCGGCTCCCTCTCCGAGCCGATCGGACTAGACGCCCTCTTCTCAGCGATCGAGTGCGTGCTCTCGGCGCTGGTCGTGGTCCACCGAAACGGCTGGATGCACCGCGACATCGACTGGACCAACGTGATGCGGTACCGCGGCGTCCCGCCCCCGCGGTGGTTTCTGATTGACTTCTGCGAGGCCGCGACGAGTCCGCAGCGGTTCCCGAGCGGCACGCAGATCAATTGCCGCAACCATACGCCCGAGATCTTCCTACCGGGCGGGACCCACACAACGGCTGTGGACCTATGGAGCGTCGGCCTGTTGATTCGAGAGCGAGATTTGCGCGGTGTGTGGACAAGTGACAAACCACGTCGGGCCTTCTTGTCGCAGCTACTAAGCGGCGAACCTAATAAGCGACCGACCGCAGAGAAAGCACTCACAACCCTGAAACGACTGCGGCGTCAGCACGAGAAAGCGAACCAGGCGTAGTACAGAATGTGTGCCCGTCCATCCTAGAACAGCCACAGAAGGTAATGCTGAGAAGCTAAATGGAACGGTATTTATGACAACAGCAATGGAATCTAGTGTTTGGCCGACTTCTTGCCCTTCTTCTTCTGACCGGAAGACGAGGCGCTTTCTGTTAATTGCTGCTGCTGCTTCTTGGCCTCGTCGATCTGGGCCTTCTTGGCCTCGAGGGCCTCGATCTTGTCCGACTTCTTGCCGAGACCGTACTGCATGCGGTCGTAGAGGCGGCGCGACTTCTTCGACATCATGTTCACCGCCATCTCGTGGAGCTCGGCGTCCTCCTCCTGCTTCTTCTCCTTCTTCGACTTCTTCGAAGTGGACGCCGACGCGTCCTCGCTGGCCTTGCGCTTGGCCGACTTGGACTTCGGCTCGTCGTCGCTGTCAGCGTCGATCTCCTCCTCGGCATCCTCGTCGTCGTCCTCGTCGTCATTCGACTCAGCCTTGGCCTCGCGCTCGGCCTTGATGCCGGCCTGGTAGACCTCCTCCTCATCGACTTCCTCCTCGTCGTCCATCGCGACGTCGTCGCCCTCCTCGCCGCCGACCTCGCGCAGCACCTGCGCCGCCGACTTGAGCTTGTCAAGCTGCTTCCGGTACTCGGGCGTGTAGCCCTCAGCAGCGTCATCAACGAACGGCGAAAGGTGCGGCGGCAGCTCGGCGCCGGGCACGTACCGCGCGATGGGCAGCAGGATGCCGTTGTTCACGCTGTCAAAGACCCACTGCGGCTGGACGTACTCGCGGTTGAAGTAGCGGTGGCCCTGCTGCGGGCGGTCCATGAGGTGGTGCGTCACGCGGTCGCTGTTCTCCGGGTACGGCGAGCCTTCGCCCTCCCAGCCGATCTGCGCGCCGTGCGAGCGCAGCACAAACTCAAGCGGCGCCGCGGGCACCTCACGCGAGATGAAGAACGAGAGGCCGCTGAACAGGCTCTTCTCGCTGGCCTCCTTGCGGAGCTCATTGTGGATCTGCTGCGCGAGCTTGTTGGACGCGAACGCCGCCTCGAGCGGCTCGCTCATCTCGCCGTAGCGCGTCGCCTCCTCGTCCTCGTCGTCCGCGCCGGTCGCGAGCGCGTCCACGTTCAGCGTCTTGGCGAGCGTCTTGATGCGCTTCTCCGACTCCTTCTGCTGCTTGGTGACCACGGGCTTCTTCTCCTCCTCCGTCGTCGCGTCGTTCTCCGCCTCGCTGTCGCTCTCCTCCTCCTTATCGTTCAGGCGCTCGAGCTCGAGCGTCGCGAGCTGCGCGCCGGCCTCGTCGAGCTGGAGGTTGATCTTGGGCGGGTACGCGATGCCGAGCTCCGTGTAGAGCTGGTAGTTGACGAACTTGAGCAGCACCTGGTAGAACTCGAGGAACGTGAGCATGACGCGGAAGTCGACGCGCTCGTCGGCCGTGGGCGTGAACTGGTGCGGCACGAGCCACGTGATGTTCTGGCCGTGGACGTTCGCCTGGTAGTAGATGCCCTTGATGCTCACAAAGACCTTGGTGAGCGAGCCGCTCGCGACCACGTAGTTCTGCCACTCGCGCACGAGCTTGAGGCAGTTCTCCGTGACCAGCGCGTCGACGCCCTTGCCCACGGGCATGGCGGCGAAGAGGTGCGTGAGGCAGAGCGCGTCGTCGAGGTCGCCGATGGCGTCCGCGAAGCGCGGGTAGCGCTCCTTCACGATGTGGTCGAGCGAGTACTGCGGGCGGTTGTCGTGGATGCGCTTGGCCTCGTCGTAGTGCTTCTTGCCCATGGCCTTCTTGACCTTCTTCATGAAGGTCTTGAAGTCGCGGAACTTGTCGAGCACCGGTTCGTGCGCCAGGTACATGACGTCCTTGAGGTAGTAGTACGTCTTGTCCTTGCCCTTGACCTTCTTCTTCGGGTCGCGCGGGTACACGCCCTTGAGGATACACAGGCGGCGGAAGTCCTTGAGCGTGATCTGCAGCTTGCGCAGCGCCTGCGAGCGCGTGATGTAGTTGGCGGCCGAGCCGCGGAGACCCTTCTTCTGCTCCTTGCCGAACTTGGCGCGGCGGCGCGTGGAGCCCATGGCATCCGTGACCTTGGCCTTGATCGACTTGAGCTTCTTCTTGCCCTTCACGCGCTTGGTCGGCATGGTGCTCGTCGAGAGAGAGAGAGAGATGGAGACGCGGAGATTAGGAGCTTCTCGCGAATGCCTGGGCAGGTCGTGAAGCGTTGCGAGGGCTTTGAAAGGCGATGGTCCAGGTGCCCCACCAATCAATTCACGGCTTCGGTTGATTGGCCATAATGATGAGATAACCTGTCACTGATTGGTTGAAATAATGGAGGCAACTTCTAGAGGAGGTTAGTGGGTGTTAGGGTTGCCAGTGTGTGAGGTGTTAGCTGTTGCAGAGTGTTAACATCCTCTAACGCCCTTCATTGTAGTGGTGGCCAGTCAAACGTTGTTGGCATCTTGCCTTGGAGACGGCAAGGGCAACTTGCTGGGGAAAAACCATGGTCGGCAAGAAGCGCAAGCACGGCGCGGCGCACGCCAAGGCCAAGAAGAAGAACAAGAAGGCGCTGGCGACCGCGAACGCCCATGCAGCAGATGGCGCGGACAGCGACGCGTCGGACGCGGAAATCGCCGCTTCAAACGACTCCGAAATGGCTTCAGGAGACGCGGAAGAAAACGCCGATGCCGAGGCCGAGCAGGGCGGCGAGAGCCTCTTGTCGGCCGAGCTACGCGAGGAACTGGGGCTCAAGGAGAGTGACATCGTGGTCGTGACGGGCCGCAAGAAGAAGCAGAAGAGCGAGCCGGCGGTCACGGAGGAGGAGCTCCAGGAGGTCGCCAAGATGAGCAAGTCCAAGCGCAAGAAGCTCGAGCAGCTCGCGGTGCGTTTATGTGAAGCGTTAGGCCGATTGAGTCAATGGGCGACTAACTGGAGTGGTATTATTGGGGGTTGTATAGGCGCGCAAGCTGAAGGAGGCGCGGCGCGAGGGGCTGTACAAGTCGCTGGAGGAGAAGAGTCTGTCGGCCAAGCAGCTCGAGCTGCTCCACACGACGTCCAAGTTGGGCCACAAGGAGACACTGCGCGAGCGACTCAAGCGCGCGATGAACCGCGAAAAGGCCGGACTGGACCTCACAAGCGAGCAGCAGCAGGAGCTGTACCAGCAGACTGGGGAGGACGAAACGATGGCGGAGCAGGAGGACGATGACGAAGAAGAGGAGGAAGATGAGGAAGAAAAGGAAACGGCCAAGCCGGCACCGAAGGGAAACGCCTCCAAGGCGAAGAAGACCGAAGGCGAGAAGAGCGCGCAGAAAAAGCCGGCGCCGGTATCGGCTGGTGCTCCCTCAACGGCGGCATCGGCGTCGGATGCTGCGAAGAAGAAGAAGAAGAACAAGCAGAAGGCCAAGGTCGCGACCTCGATTGTGCCGATGATGAGTGAGCCTGTTATTTCAGCTGAGCCTAAAGAAGAGAAAGAGGTGTCTGATGAGAAAAAAGCTCCTGTGCCGGCTCCGGCGTCTTCGCCGGCGACCACCACGGCCACCCAGGAGACCGACGCGTCGGATCCTGCAGCTGCTTTAGCGTCTGCGACGTCTCAGAATGCGGCAATGGCTAAGCTTGAGGCATTACGCAAAAAGAACGAAGAACGTCGTCGCCAACGCGAGCTCGAAAAGGCTGGGGGTGCGAAGCCCGCGACGGTAGTTGTTCAGGAAGAAGAGGTCGCCCCAGAGGATGCTTATGTGCCCAAGCCGATTGTGCTCAAGACAACGAAGCAGATGCGTCAAATGAGCGAGACAGACAAGCCTACGATGAAGTACAAGACGACGCTCGTCAAGCTCAAGCGTAAGCCCGAGATCCAACTCGCTCGTATGCAGCTGCCCGTATGCAGCTCCGAACAGGAGATCATGGAAGCCATCTTCGAGAACGATGTCGTGATTTTGTGCGGTGAGACGGGTAGTGGTAAGACCACCCAAGTTCCCCAGTTCTTGTACGAAGCTGGATATGGTCATCCCCTTGACCCTCAGCACAGCGGTCGTATCGGTGTCACCCAGCCTCGTCGAGTTGCTGCTGTGTCGACGGCGAAGCGTGTCGCGGAGGAGCTGAACGTGGGCTTCGGCGCGACCGGCCACGTCGGCTATCAGATCCGTTACGATGCTGAGCACGTCGGCGACAAGACTCGTATCAAGTTCATGACTGATGGTATCCTCCTCAAGGAGATTCAGCAAGACTTCTTGCTGCGTCAGTACTCAATCTTGCTGCTGGATGAGGCCCACGAACGCAACGTGAACACAGATATCTTGATTGGATTGCTGTCACGTATCGCGCCGCTTCGAGCCCAAATGGCCAAGGAAGAGCAAGAAGCTTACAATATGCTCAGTGACGACGAGAAGAAGACAGCACAGCTTCCGATCATGCCGCTGAAACTCGTAGTCATGTCAGCCACGCTGCGGGTTGAGGACTTCACAGAGAACAAGCGATTGTTCCCGAAGCCCCCGCCCGTATTGCGCGTTGAAGCGCGTCAGTACCCTGTGACTGTGCACTTCAACAAGCGCACGGAACTGGATGACTACGTCGATGAGGCTTACAAAAAGGTTGTGAAGATCCACAAGAAGCTCCCGGAAGGTGGAATCCTCGTGTTCCTCACCGGTCAGCGTGAGATCTCGCAGCTGTGTCGCCAGCTGAAACGCGTGTACACTGAAGGCAAGAAGAAGGAACGTCGTGCACCTCAGCATCGTGATGGCGACGCTGGTGCTGTGGTCGACGACGTACCCTCGCCGAACCGCACAGTTGCGAAGCCGACTGGCGACGACCGTATCTTGCGCGAGCATGACGATATTGAAGAGGAGGCTGATCTCGAAGATGCGAAGGTGTATGGTGCCGACGATGATGAGACGGCCAACTTCGACCTCAATAGCGACAAGGAGGACGATGGCGAGAAGGACTCGGACCAAGAAATGGAAGACGAGGCGGAGGAGGAGCTCGCACTTCCATTCATGCACGTCCTTCCATTGTACTCTTTGCTACCCAACGATGAGCAGATGAAGGTCTTCGACACACCACCGGAGAAGCATCGACTTGTGGTCGTCGCGACCAATGTGGCGGAGACTTCATTGACAATTCCCGGCATCAAGTACGTTGTCGACGCCGGGCGCACGAAGGAGCGCGTGTTCGACTTGGCAAACGGTATCTCTACGTTCCAGGTGCAGTGGATTTCGAAGGCTAGTGCCGACCAGCGTGCTGGCCGAGCGGGTCGTACTGGTCCTGGCCATTGCTATCGTCTCTACTCGTCCGCTGTATACGATACGGATTTTGCCAAATTCTCCCCTCCGGAGATTTTGTGCCAGCCGATCGAGGATCTATCACTCCAGATGAAGGCTATGGGCATCCACAACATCCTCCAGTTCCCCTTCCCGACACCACCGGAACAACAGGCTATCCGCAACGCGCTCACGACGCTTGCACACCTTGGTGCGATCACGGAAGGTGATGAAGAGGCTATCACACCACTTGGTCGTGTGCTGGTCAAGTTCCCGATCGCCGCGCGGTTCGCGAAGATGCTGTTGCTTGCAAAGCAGCTTGGCGTGCTCGAATACACCATAGCAGTTGTTGCTGGTCTCTCCGGCCATACCCCGTTCATCTCGGCGCTGGACCGTAAAGAGAAGGACAAGGACGCAGAGGATGACGATATGGGCGAGGCCAAGAAGGAGGATGCCTATGAGGATGAAATGGAGAAGGAGTGGCGAGAAGCGGAGAAGCTACGCCGCCACTCGCAGTGGGTGGACACTGAGAGCGACGTGTTGAGCTTGCTGCGAGCCGCGGGGGCATACGCGTACGCTGGTGCGAGCGCCGAATTCTGCGCAGAGAACCATCTCCACGAGAAGACCATGCAAAACATGCTCAAGCTGAGACAACAACTCACGCGGATCGTCAACTCGATGTACGCCGACGATGAGGGCTTCACGCCTATCAGCCTGTCTCCACGTATGCCTCCACCGGACGCTCAGACCCAGATCCTTATTCGGCAAATCGTCGCCGCCGGTTTCTTGGACCAAGTTGCTCAGCGTGCGGCGCCTGGAACCATCACAGAGGGCACCAAGATCGAGCGGAACTGCGCATTCATCACAGCGAGCGGTGCAGTGAACGAACCGGTGTACATTCACCCGCACTCGCACGTATTTACGCCCGACGCGTCGAAGTTGCCTGCGTTTGCTGTCTACCAGACGATCATGCGTACGTCGCGCGCGTACATGAAGACGGTGACAGCTGTCGAGCCAGAATGGCTCGCCTCTATTGGGCGCGGTACGCCACTGTGCAAGTACTCGCAGCCGCTTGCGGAGCCTGCACCGAGCTACAACGCGGCGACCGATGAGATCGAGTGCTTCGTCAAGGTTCACTACGGTGTGCACAAGTGGACGCTGCCAGTCGCGAAGGTGCCATACCCGGAGACCCCGTCAAGTGGTGCCGACACGGAAGCGACCAGCAAGGCCAACGAAGCGCGCGGCTTTGACTCGGGCAGCCGCGCCAAGTGGTTCGCCAAGTTTCTACTCGATGGCGTGGTCATTGATGGGCTTCAGCCATTTGCGCACTCGCTCAAGGAGCCCAGCTACATGCTTATCCGCAAGAAATTCGACAAGAAGATCCAACTTCTTGTGACGAAGTTGCAGAAGGCGCGAGTTAGTTCGCGAGCCACGCTGGTCGACAAGTGGCGGACCGACCCGGCATTTTTGCGCGCCGAGCTCGCAGCGTGGTACACGAGCGACAAGCAGAAGCCATTCCTCAAGGCCTGGTCGCGAATCGTGCAGGACGCGCTGCTAGATGACGAGGATGATGACAGCGATGATGAATGAAGTTAGATACGGTACGCACGATATGTATTGATAGTATCATGGGCTGACATAAACCTCCGCTGTCGCACGTCAAACCTTCATTGGTTATGCTACTTCCTGTGAGTTCAAACACCTCTTCCTTGTCTGTGCTAGTCGACTTGTTCGAGTTCCTCGAGTTCACTTGAGCCTCTTGTGACGTGCAGGGCGTGAACCTCGGTGGACACCCACACATCACACGGCTTCCTCTTCGTACTCTTGGCGCAGTTCTTGCAGCGTCTCAAGTGCTCGCTTTGCCGTCGGTCGTTGCTTCGGGTCATCACTCAGCAGCCATCTCAAGAACTTGAGCCGCGCGGCAGACGCCGTCCACACGTCCGTCGACTTGCGCTGGAAACCCCAATCCTGGATGAGATACCCGGCGCTCCACACGTCCACGGCCGTCGTGTGGGTCCCACCCTCGTTGAACATCTCGGGCGCGTGTGCACCACGCAGTAGGTGGGTTCCGCTCGGAAACGCCTGCGGACTGGACACTGCGTCCGCGAAGTCGATGAGAAACCACTCTTTGCCGTGGTCGTGGTTCCTGAACACGATCGACCAGCGGAGATCGCGATGCATCCATCCGGACGCGTGGAGCTCCACGAGGATCGTCAGCACACCCTCGATTGCCTGGAACAGCCCATCCAACGTCATTGGGTTGCCACCAATGGAATCCGCACTTAGCGCCGTTGGCCCTTGCCAGGATTCATACAAAGTTCGACATGTGCGCTGGCCGAGTGCTTCCATGAGCTGTTCACTCGTCTCAACCGGAGCTCCTTCGCTGCCGCCAAGGGCGTAACTGAGGTCATGCATCACCATGAAGGTTTCGCCACCACGGAGCGGATCCCAGACCGTGGGACTAGCGTTCGTTCCGACACTCGATACGCTGCGTGTCGGCTCAAATCTGCGATGGCTTCAAAGAGGCGGCTCAGCTGAAGGAGAGCGCAGAGGAGACCCAGCCGCCCGGCCGGACACTGCGTATCATACGCGCCGATCTCGGCGGCCTCGACGACCCTCGCATCTCGTGAGCTCAAGGCAAATAACATGCACACAGCGCCCTTGGCTGTGTACCCAAAGACGTACGGCACGTTATCCCCATAGCGCCAGTTCAGAGAGCCCCGCAGCTCTGCCACTGGTTCTTCTGCCCCTTTGTCTGCTTCTTGCTCACGGTTGTTGGTGCGGAGCAGGCCAATGTCGCCCAGCTTAAACAGCGTGCCAGTGGGCGGGTCGGTGTTAGATGACGCGATCACAGTGCAGTTGCGAAACACCGCGTTATCCTGGAGATCAAACACGTTCGAGACGAGGCCGCAGAGGATCGCGCGTCAGTAACCATGGAAGCTACGCGCCACGCCTTGGCGCCAATCCGCTGGGCGCAGCACGCCGAGGAAGTAGAATTCCCACACTTCATGACACGGCGCGCGGTCGTCCACGGTGAACACTCTGGCGCACGATTCCTCGCCTACTTGACGTCTCACGCGGTCAAACCGTTCCTGCGAGAGGCCGACTTTCGCCGGAAGTGGCCCCTTCACAAACTTCGCCAGTTGATTTATCGCCGGCAAATCACTCGAGCCCACGAGCGAGCGGCGAAAGTTGGCGAGCCACTGCGCCGACCCGTCCATAGCGATGAGTTCGTCGTACCGGCGTTTGTTGGACTTCGGCAGCTTGACCTGCACGTTGATTTCACCGTCCCACTCAAACGTTTCCCCAAAGTACGCGTCGCAGTTGAGTCGGCATGACCACACCATCTCGTCTTGCATGAGCGCCTTGATCTCGTCGTTGGTTTCCCACTCCTTTAGCGCTTGAAGCGACTTCTCCGGATCTTTGTCCATACGCGACCACACGCCATCCCGGCGCGCGAGGTACAGCTACAGTTCGGCCGGGCGGCAGTGATTCGGATTATCCGCGTTGATCATATCCTTGAGGTCGGCCACGCTCGCGCTGAGGTCAATGTCGACATCGTGTCCCCACCGGCGTAGTGGAGCGTGACCATAGTATCGCACAACAATATAGGGTCGTCAAGGTGCTAGTGAGAGCAGCAGAGAAAGACGAAGTGAGTGAGCAAAAGAACAACCGCACTGGATGTGGGACGGGTGTTCTGCGATGACTGATGTGGTCCACCATCGAGGGATTGTTCCATAAACGAGAGAACGTCAGGCTTCGATGTGAATCTGATGGGTTGGTTTCTAGTGGATGGAAATGGGCTGCTTGCGCTTCGTGAGCACGTGGAGGGTGTCGCCGTGCTCGACGAGCACATCAGCGGCGCTCTTGGGGCACGTAAAGACATAAGGAAGCGCGTTACCGCGGCGCGGGTCGTTCGGGCGGCGGAAGATGGCCACGACCAGGATTTCTTGCTGGAGTGCCTTGGCAAAAATGGTCGCAAACGACTGTCCTTCGAGCTCCCTCACGATTGTCGCGGTTGCAAGCACTGGATACTGGAGGCATGGTGATTCACTGTCTTGCTTTGACGTTGGTTCTCTCTTGACCGGCGGTGTGGTCGTCGTGGGTGGGGGCACGAGACCGTACGATGAGTGGTCGAAGTACTCCATCATCGACGACATGAAGTTCTGCGGCGTCGAGTGCGTGTGGTGGTCACTATAGTAATAGTCGCCCGAGATCGCGCGCACCAGATCAATCACGTACGGGTTGAAGAACGACTGGCACAGCAGCGTGTCCAGGACTCCGTCGACAAACACCTCACCAGCAGCGTAGGACGGCGAGAAGAGCGGCGACGGGCCCTTGGGGAACTCGGCCAACATCTGCTGTTGCGCCATCGAGGTCGCCAACATTGCTAACCGTTGCTGGTTCTCGCGGCCGATGGTGTTGTTCGACGCATCCTTGTTGAGCCACGAGCCGAGCGACTTGACTGTGCAGGAGCTGCGTTCGAGAGAGTCCAGATCGCCGTAATGGCTAGGCTGAATGTGCTGCGTGTGGCTCTTGTGGGCAAAGTACGCGATGCTCTCATGCCATTTCACGACCGAGCACGAAAGCGTGGGGCTCGCCGCGTGGTGGACGTGGTGGTGGCCTCCAGGCGTACGGAGAGTATGCCCACGCGTACCTTGTGAGCGCAAATGCTGCTGATGGAGATCTTGCACTGTGCGTAGTGACAGCGTCGACATGATCACTTGGTAATCCAACAAATGCTCGTTCACTTCTTCCGCCGTCTCGTCCCGAAGCTCGTCGACGTGATACTTCCAGTTCCCGGGGATCATCAACACCGCTCGTGCAGCGTACGCTCGCACATGTAGGAGATCTTCGATGTTCTGAGACACACCCTTCTCGATGAAAACATTCTCAGGGAGCGGAGACGACAGGTTCTGGAAGTCAAGCTCCGCTGGGAGCCGCTTGACCAGCAAGAGGATGTGCGGGCGCGTGCCACGGTGCTCGATATGGTACAGATCGTCCAAGTAGCACGCCAACTGGTGTCCGTGGGCGAACGGGCCACAGATGATGACGTGGTCGTGAAGCTTTCGTAAGGCGTGAGGCGTCAAACACCAGTCAGTGATGCTCCCACCCACCGAGTGGTGGTGCTGAAGAAATGGCGGCAGCATCGGTGGTGTCGCAGCGCGGTGCAATGTGCGACCGTGGTCCATCGCAGTGACTCCTAGGTCAGGCAAAGTCGATTGTTGTTCACTTTCATCCGGTGACACTTCGCCTTCGTCAAACTCGTCGTCTTGGTATATCGCAACGTCAACCTCTGTCATGGCACTTTCATCATCGCTGGGCAGCTCAATCGACGGCGAACGCTCTCGCACAAGCGACTGGCGGTCCAGAACGGTATCAGACGAAAACACGAGCGTCGGCGGTGACGCCCACTCGTGGTTCTGCTTCTCGGTGGCTCGCTGGGATGGGCCCATACGCCTGAGCGAGGCCTCGTACGTATCCACGTCGAATAAAGAATTGACGGCGTGCTGAGCGTCAGAAGCACTCAGCGCGATGACAAACGCGAGATCGCTAGACAGGGAATATACGGTCAGTGAATTTCTATCCGCTAACATGAAAAAAACAGTCACAGATAAACACTCACTTCTCTCGCAGAAGGTGACCAAACGGGCACATGCTGATCCGCTTCGAGCCGACTTGGTCGGCAAACCGGTCGTAAACCGCGATAAGGATGACATGGAACCTACAGAAAACAACGACATTAGCGACAGTGCCCAAGTGTTGCGTCGGCAGTACGATACGCACTGGTTGTACAGCTTCAGCACAGCCCGTTCATACTTCATGCCGTCAAAATATTGCGGCAAAATGACGGGATAAAGTTGGTGCTGGAGGCCGTACGAGTACTCGGCAATCCAAGGCACACTCGACGAAAGTGCTCTCTCGACGTGCTCCTCCTTCAGCGAACACACAAGATTCAGCACCAGCGCAGTCGCTCCCGGACACAGGATACTTTTCGCGAGGATCGCAGTGCGGAGACGCGGCGTGTTGAGCGCCACTTCGACGCCCGTGATCGTGCGCAACCCCCGCGTGCGCTGTGGGGACAGCACCTGCAAGAAGCACCGAATGGTACCGCCGTTGCGGCGCTTGACCATCGTCGCCTGATTCCGAAACTTGAACTTGTCGACTGCAAGGGCCTGCAGAATCGTGAGCGCATCCGCGGCTTCGGCGTGTTTGATATTCTTCTTATCGGCGAGAATGAAGACCGCACCGGCCGACTCGACGTGGACGCGTCGGGAATCTTTGTCGTTGAGCAGCGAGCCTTTGAGATACGTGACGCGACGTCGGTACTTCACGTTGCGGAGCACGGAAAGCACACGCTCGGACGGAATCTGTTCTGATAAGATGACGACGTCCATGTTGACTTTCCCCTGGCGCGGCCGGTAAAACTCGGAGAGAAAGCTCGAGACTGATTCGTAGCTGATGGATCCCGTGACGATCACGTGGCCCCCACTGGAGACGCCACTCTTGCGCACCGAGTAGCTGTGCATGTACCCGTTCTGAAGCCGCGAGAGCTCGACGAGCCGCTGCACCTGGCGCGGGATGACCGTGATGACCACGCAGATAATGAAGATCACGAACATTTGAGCTACAGGGGAACACCCGACACTGTTAACAAGAGCAAGTGGGTTCAGCAACAAGAGCACTCACAGGCTGTCGTGCGGGGCGAGATGTCGCCGTAGCCGACCGTGGACATGGTGACAAACACGAAATACACGCACTGGTGGAACTGCAGCGGGCTCTGGCCTTGGTGTTTGTAATAGTCTTCGTCGAGGATCTGGATCACGCCCGCCGCGACGAAGATCACGGTGAAGAGCATGAACACGAGCACACCGAGCTCGTAGTCGAACCCGCGGTACGACTGGACAATGCGGTACAGTCGCAGCACGGCGAGCATGCGGAACACGCGGACGATGCGCAGAATGGGCAGGAACGAGACGTCGAGAGATTGTAGAAAGAGCTGCTACACCAAACAGCCCCAGTGAAGGTTTAGCGTTCGAACAGGTGGTTGTCCATCCAGCCGACGGCCCACACGATACGCACGGTAAGCAGCGTCGGGACGATCGTGAGCAGGTCGATAATGCCCATGGGGCTCACGACGAACTTGAGCTTCTCGTCAGCCGCGTACAGGTGGAGGAGGTAGTCGAACGCGAATACCCCCGTGCAGACCAGCTCGAACCAGTCGTACGAGGCCGTCGACTCGATGTTCTCGTGCTCGTACGACTGCCAGTTCGCCAACAACAATAAGCCTCAGTGCATGAAATCACGGATCTAAACCCTGGAGATTGACCTGCTTACCTCCACGACCGAGATGATCACGAGCACGACGCTGAGCACGACGTTCAGCGTCTCGAGCGCCACGCCGAACGGCCTACAGATCCATCCAATCGAGAACGCGTTAGGCTCTATGGATCCGAAGGGCGGATAGCATGCGATACTGGACGGCGCACCCGTCGAGGAAGATCTGCGTGCGCTCCTTGAGCGTCATGACGTGGACGTGGCCGATGCGGCGGCGCTGTTGCTGCTGCTGCTGCTGGAGCTGGAGCTGCTGGCGGCGGAACGTCGTGCGCTGGCTGCGGCGCGAGGCCGAGCGCGCGTCCGCCTGCGGCGTGGGCGGCGCCACGCGCATGTACGCGGCCGTGGTGTCCGCCGGCCCCAGGAACGCTTCTTCCGCCGTCTCCACCGGCAGCGACTCGTAGTGGCTTTCGACAGCGGCGCGGCTCATGGTCTCTGCTAGCTTCGTTGGACGCGTCGTTTTTCAGATTCTGATCGAGAAGAGGAATTGCGGACGCAGCGGAGGAAGGGGGCCAGAGAAGCTTCCGCGCGCCAGGTGTGGAGGGGGCCAGGAGCGGCGCATCCTCGTCCAAGTTTGATTCGCGCCCGCTGGGGGAGCTCCTGCATGCATCTTTCTGCTGGGGAGATGAGGGGGTTTGGGCCGGTTTCATGGAAGTGGAGCATGGCAGTGCCCAAATGGATACGAAGCGGCACGCCCAATGTAAAAAGTGAAGGTTTGACTATGGCAGACGAGACAGGAGACGCTCGGCAAAAGCCCAACAGATAGATGTAAGCATACCCAAAATTAAAAATGTGCGCATCTCTCTCGACTATCTGGGTTGGAGGAACACCGCATCTGGGCGGACGAAAAAGAAACACCAGAAGAAAAAAAAAACACTCGATGGCAACACGAAGACACGAGCTGCAAGGCTTGACGCAAAACACGCCGACGGCGCTGTCAACTGATGAAGGAGTAGTGCGCCCGCGCCCAGGAGCCTAGATGTCCCGGCCCAGTGCAATTCCCACAGATGCCCAAACAAGATCGATCGCCATCTTCAGCGCGGTATCCGCACCCATCCAACTGGACTGTTGTTCACTCTGTGGTTGATGATCGATTACAGTATGTGGGCGTCCGACGATGGTTCATTTCCTCCCTCAGCGCATCCCCTCGTTCTTTCGCAGCAGCCAAAGTAACAACTGATTTTTTTGCTGGTGACACCGACAGTGTTGTGAGTGGCTTCAGTTCTTCAGCCCAGACGATAGCTTTATGGACGCGACGTGCTCGTGCCGTCGCCTGTCTGACGCATGTGGGAGACCCACATGACGACCACGTCGTGACGTGGGGTCTTTGGACAGTCGTTTGACAGCGTACATACACCTCCATCGTCCAGGGAGAAGGAGATCATGCTTTCGGACGACCAGGAGCTCGTCGGAACGGGGCCTCTTCCTAAGCTTGCGAGAGGGACCAGATCTGGTTAGCATCCTTCCATCGATCCCGTCGCCTGAGGCCGCCCGCGTGGGTCACGTTGTTATCTCTACGCACCCGCAAGGGCGACTTCCAGAAGCATCCTAACGCGTCCCATTCTCATATTTTATGTAGCCAGCTGCAGTCGTTCTCTCCTCATATCTTATATACGTTTCACACATTGAAGCTTTATGTACTGCGTCAACTTGTCATTACCATCGGAACATGCCCGCCCCACAGTGCCGCACAGCGCCATCGAACACACACAATCCGCATTCCTCGTACGCAAGAACCGCAGTACTAAGCTCCAACAATGCGGGTGTGTCCCAAATCTCGGGTCGCGCTGCCGCAAGTGCACGACTCGGTGGAAGCTATCGTCGCCCCGCTGCCGGGCTCTTTCGTGGTGTTGCTCCGCGCGGTGGAAGCGCTCACACCGTCGTCGTCCACGTCCACGTCCAAACCTCCGCCTGGTTGGACAGTCCCCGACCAAGCTGGCGGTGCGCCGTGAGCGGAATTGTGTCGCGTGCCGCAAGGCGCGCCACAACAGTAAGCTCCGCTGTGCGCCAGCGTGGGAGACGGTCCAGAAGCAGCGACTGAGATGGCTTCATCTGTCACAAATGAATGAATCACCTGCGGTTGTACTTCTCGACACTCCCACAAAATGTGGGCCACAGCATGACATTTTGTTCCATGCTTGACCTGAGTGACTCGTCCTCAGTTCCAAAAGGGGGGATAGTCATCGCATAACAAGGTATCTCAAGTATATGTTTCCGTATTGGGGTTGAATGGTCTCCTTTTTACCCAATCAATGCACAGTATGATATAAATCAGCTATTGATTGGTTAGAATGCTTTGATGAGCACCATCGGTTGAACTTGGCCCCTCTTTTTGAGGCGGCGAAAATCACACAAGGGAAATCACGAGGGTGAGCGGACTGCTCGGCAAGAAATCGAGGGCGCGTTATCATCACTGAGCGGACGCTCACGTACGTCAGGCGCGCATAATCGGGTCCAGTATCTGTATGATTCAAAAAGGTTGTGGCCGCTGTGAGGAATGGTGAAGCTGCACACGCCGTCGTGGGGGAGGCGTGGGGACACCATGTCGACATCGACCTCAGCGCGACCGTGGCCGATCTCAAGGATATGATCAAGGCTGAGAACGCGGACCGAATATCCTGCGACCCATCACAACTGGAGCTGTACCTCGCGCGTCGGGATGGGGTGTGGTGGCGCATGGACAAAGACCCGGATACGGCGCTTCAAGCGCTAAAGGAGTGGGAAACCAACGACGCGATCCAGGCGTTCATGCAACGCGAGATGGTGGGGTCATGCCGACTCAACTGCGACGCGTACTTTGGGGAAACGTTTGAGTGGGACGGTGAAATCAACGTGCTGGTCAATCTGCCGAACCCGAACGAGCGCCTCTACGACGAGCTTGATGAGCTGGACGGGTCGGAGCAGTGGTTCGCCGACTTTCGCCGCTCGTTTGTGCGCTCGAGTGATTTGCCGGCGATAAATCAACTGGCGAAGTTTGTGAAGGGGCCACTTCCGGCGAAAGTTGGCCTTTCCCAGGAAATATTTGACTACGTGAGACATCAAGTGGGCGAGGAATCGTGCGCCAGAGTGTTCACCGTGGACGACCGCGCGCCGTGCAACGATTTGTGGCGAGACGTTTTCTTATACGCAACTCGCCCCTGCGTGGAGGAGGAACAGAAAGTGGGTATCATGGCCATTGGGACTTGTTGATTCGCGATATCATCGAGACTGTTCTCCCTGAAGAGGTGGAAACTAACCGAGACACAAGCCATCTGACTTCTACCGATAAGCAGCGACCAGATATGACT
Source organism: Pythium folliculosum (assembly GCA_023336295.1). Lineage (NCBI taxonomy): Eukaryota > Oomycota > Peronosporomycetes > Pythiales > Pythiaceae > Pythium > Pythium folliculosum. The sequence continues at coordinate 29,321 of JAADWV010000201.1, forward strand.
GTTACAATGGACGAGCACTGGCGTGTTTCGCGGTGAAGAGAAGGCAGATGGCGTCCCCATTAAGCTTCCGGATGAAGAGCTACGCAAGAAGCTCAAGTGGTCGTATGGGGACTTGGTGGAGTACATTTTTGGATACTCAACTTCCGGCTTCCTGGGCAAGTTGCACGCGATCTTCAGGCCCGATTTGACGAACGTGAAGACTACAGCAATCGGCAAGTTTGAAACAAAGAGAGTGTCGAGGAGACTTGAACTCGTGCTCGCGGTGATACAACTCTGCCGTCCCTTCCGTGGTGTCACTGATCTGTGCACAGAGGGAGCGAAATTCAACACTGTTCGATCGAACGGTATGGTCGTCCTGTTGTATCCGGCTTGTGTGGTGAAGGACTTCGCAAAAACGCGGCCCTTCGACGGCGCTGAGATCTCTCGTCAACTAGCCGATACGTACTCCGAGCTGAGCGCACGCAGTATCCGTAACATGGAGTGGATGACTCAAGCGAGTGTATGCGGTTAAAAGTTGACGTTCGAGCCTCGCGGTGTCCACGCGACTCCAACAACTATAGACGAGCTCTTCACTGCACTCGAGTTTGTGTTGACTGCTCTTGCCGACCTCCATGACTCAGGATGGATGCATCGAGACATTCGCTGGTCAAACGTGGTCAAGTACAGACAACCAGCGCATGGGTGGTTTTTGATCGACTTGAAGCGCGCTGCAAGAAGCCCAAAGCCGTTTCCCAACTGGACTCATCTGACTGCTGGCAGTCACGCTCCCGAGATATTCATCAATAACACAGATCACACGACTGACGTGGATGTTTGGAGTGTCGGTCGACTCATCCACGAGTGGAACTTGCTGCCGGCATCGACGAACTTGTGGGCGGCTTCATCGAGACGCCACAAGTTCCTGAGACGTCTTCTTTCGGAAAATCCAAGTCGACGACCGACAGCTCAGCAAGCACTTGAAGTGTTGAAGGGGTTACCACGCACGTGACAACAAGGATGTAAAGCAGAAGACCGCTGTTCCTGCGAAAATCGTGGTACTGCTGAACAATGTGTTGAACCGCTCGTCAAGTCGGACCCTTTGGGTCTTACCACTATGGAGTAGTGCCGTTATCCCTGTCCTATTGCCAGAATAGTAGACAGACGAGCAGTTGCGCTCTCGTGAGCCATCTTCCATTATTTTGCCACCGACCTGGTGAACGCATTTGCTTACTCTACACTAGTTCGTGGGAAGAAAATCACGAGGTACACGTTGGTATGACCCACGTTGTCAATTCGTTTATGATAACCAGCATGAACAATGAAGCCTCACATGTCAACGAGTGAGCATAGGAAACGGCAGCGCGTGTTCGACTGATATTCACAGTACGCATCGTACCACAGCACTGCATTTCGTACCCACTAGATTCAGTTCCATGGCGCCAGTTTGGCTATGCCCTCGCGGGTCTCCATCCCAGTCGTCCATTGCTTGTGGTTTGTGGACCAATTAGCGCGAGCGTGTGAAGAAGAAAATATGCGTCAGAAACATGAAATGAACAAAAGAAATGACAAACTCTGTACACTCGAAGTTTCGGGCCTGTTGACTTGCGTTTGTTGGAGACGTTCTGATCAGTATTAGACGCGTCCCAACGATGTAAGCTCACCACTGTAATACACAGCAGAGTCACAAGAACCATGGATATGGACAATGGGTACGGGTGTTGGTGTTCGCGACACCACACGTACGCGCGCATCTCAGCGCGCCTTCGCGTAGCCACTTCAATGGTCACAGTCTCCGTGGCGCGTCAACCAAACCCACCTGCACAAAACCAAAGGGGCACTGGCGAATGACGCCCACGCTACAGTGAAACAGCAACGGCAATCCCGAGGAGGAAGAAAAGGGGAAAGGCTCCGCGCAGTTCGCGCCCTGTCGCGCGTATTCGGATCACCGCTTCGAAGTGTGCAAGGCGATAATTGCGCGACTCTAGCGTCTCCACCCGTGGTTAGCTATATCGCAGCTAGTGTCCACCTCTGACACTAGTGCTTTGTCAAGTCAGTTTCGTTGGTGTGGCGATCAACAGTGGTTGGTTTACATGCGTGACCTGCTCAATTTTGGTGAGAAGGTTGGAAGCCTCTAGGTAGGAGCGAGAAGTGTGGCCATGGTACACCTGTGCTGTGGGAAGGTTCTCGGCTGAGAGAGTTGCTGGGTGGCCGCCAACAGGTCGTCAATTCAGTTTGACCGTGGCAGGATGTTCAGTTGTGGTCCAGGGTATCCTGCGCCGCTGCGGCAAGGCGAGGCTGCTCGACCTTGGTCGTCAGCGCCGCCTCAACTGGGATCTTGTGACCGAACAAGTCATCTCCACGGCGATCCGTACTGCCAGAGAGGATAACGGTGATACCAGTGACGACAAGTCAGATGCCGGGAGCGAAAGCGATGCAGAGAGCGACGAGAGCCGAGACGACGATGGAGAGGACAGCGATATGGATTCCTGCTTGGTGGTATATTGCAATATATTGCGGCCACTCCAATATATTGTCCAATGTATCGATATTGTTTCAATAATTGATTGTTCCTGGTAGAGGGCAAAAATCCCTAAAGCAATATATATTTGGCGCTGACGGTCAGCGCCAAGAACAAGGCGTGGCGACGATGTTCCTGCTAGAATCGGCATGTCCTCAAACCGGCGGTGCGGCCTCAGGCAGGGTGTCGGACGGTGTCGGGTAGCTCCCCACCATTGATCACCAAAGAATGGCGCCGTTGTCGCTGGATGCCGTGGATTGTGTGTGAATCAGTTCCTCTCTGGTTTTGGCGGGTTTCTCCTTTTGAAACCCATTTTGGGGGGGAAAAAGTGAACAAACCCCGCCAAAACGTCAACGATAACCAACCGGTAGTCAACCGGTATTCGCCTTTTCAAAGATGCTCACTATTGGCTATAAAACTGCGGCGAGAAGGAATCCCACCCAATATCCTCTACACACGATGGTGAAGCTGCACTACGCTGTCGTGGGGGAGGCGTGGGGACACCATGTCGACATCGACCTCAGCGCGACCGTGGGCGATCTGAGGCGAATCATCAACGCTGCTAACCCGAATCACAGTCACCCGTCCCAGCTGAAGTTGTACCTCGCGCGCCGGGATGGGGTGTGGTGGCGCATGGACAAAGATCCAGAGAAGTCGCTTCAGGCGCCAAAGGAGTGGGAAACCAACGACGAAATCGAGGCGTTCATGCAACGCGAGATGGTGTGGTCATGGCGGCTCGACAGCAACGTGTACTTTGAATAACAGTTCGCGTGGGACGGAGAAATCAACGTGCTGGTCAAGCTGCCGAACCCGAACGAGCGCCTCTACGACGAGCTTGATGAGCTGGACGGGTCGGAGCAGTGGTTCGCCAACTTTCGCCGCTCGTTCGTGGGCTCGAGTGATTTGCCGGCGATAAATCAACTGGCGAAGTTTGTGAAGGGGCCACTTCCGGCGAAAGTTGGTCTTTCCCAGAAAACGTTTGAACGTGTGAGACATCAAGTGGGCGAGGAATCGTGCGCCAGAGTGTTCACCGTGGACGACCGCGCGCCGTGTCATGAATTGTGGGAATTCTACTTCCTCGGCGTGCTGCGCCCAGCGGATTGGCGCCAAGGCGTGGCGCGTAGCTTCCATGGTTACTGGCGCGCGATCCTCTGCGGCCTCGTCTCGAACGTGTTTGATCTCCAGGATAACGCGGTGTTTCGCAACTGCACTGTGATCGAGTCATCTAACACCGACCCGCCCACTGGCACGCTGTTTAAGCTGGGCGACATTGGCCTGCTCCGCGTCAACAAACGAAAGGAGGAAGCAGAGACATACGACGGAGGAGTGAATGGACGGACGAAGACCGACCTTGGCGTGCTCCGCGTTAGCAGACGAAAGAACGAAGCAGAGACAAACGACGGAGAGGTGGAGGAACCGACGAATGCGCTGCGGTGCAGCCTCGATCATTTGTATGTCGACAAGGCGCTATACGTATTTGGCTACGCCGCCGTGGGCTGTCGGTGCACGCTGTTTGCTTTGAGCTCACGAGATGCGGGGACCATCGAGACCACAAAGATCGGCGCATATGATACACAGATTCCAGGTGGGCGCCTGGAGTTACTGTGCGCCATCCTCCAGCTGAGCCGCCTCTTTGAAGCCATCGTAGACTTGAGCCCACAAGCACTGCATCGAGTGTCGAAGAGAACGTTGGTTCCGCGGTCCGCGATCCCATCCGTGGTTGATAACACCGTCATGGTGCTGCATGACCTCAGTTACGCGCAGGGTGATGGCGCTGGTGCTCGGATTGAGACAACCAAACGACTAATGTGCGGCGATGGAACTCGGATGAAGATGAGTGAACAGCACATGAAGGCACTTGGCCAGCGCACATGTCAAACTTTGTATGAATCCTGGCAAGGACCAACGGCGTTAAGTGCGGATACCATTGATGGCAGCCCCGTGACGTTGGACGGGCTGTTCGAGGCAATCGAGGGTGTGCTGACGATCCTCGTGGAGCTCCACGCGTGCGGATGGATGCATCGCGATCTCCGCTGGCCCATCGTGGCCAGGAACCAAGACCACGGCAAAGAGTGGTTCCTCATTGATTTCGCGGACGCAGCGTCCAGTCCCCAAGCGTTTCCGAGTGGTACCCACCTTTTTCGAGATGCACACGCCCCCGAGATGTTTAATAAGGGCGGGACCCACACGACGGCCGTCGATGTGTGGAGCGTTGGATATCTCATCAAGATCTGGAACTCGGAGTTAGAGTCGACGAAGACGAACGTGTGGACGACATCCGCCTCGCGGCTCCAGTTCTTGAAAAGGCTAATGCGCGACAACCCAAAGAAACGACCAACAGCACAGCGAGCTCTTGAGATGCTGAAAGCGCTGCGCCGTGAGTACGACCAGGAGGCCGCCTGAAGTTCAGATTCGTCGTGGTTTTCGTCTGCGTCACTGACACATTCACAACCTTTCTTTTGTTGGGTGCCTTTTCCTTAACAAATTTGTATTTGTTAAGAATGTATACCGGTGCAGTACTGCATTCAGGCAGCAGTGGCTTGCAGTATTTGACTCGCTTGCTGGGGGCAAGAAGACTAAATAGCCACTGTGGGCCATGCACGACGAACCTTCAGGCCAGTACTATGTGTGGACCGATTTGGAGTCTTCGTCGGTGGCGTGTACAGTAATGAGTCGCCCGTCGTATCTGTCAAGTCCAAGTCGTTTAAACTGTCAATCCAATGCACAAGCCAACTCGCAGCCGAGGAACATCTGCGTGTGCTCCTTCAGCGTCATAACGTGGACGTGGCCGTTGCGACGGTGCTCCTGCTGCTGTTGCTGCTGCTGGAGCTGCTGGCGGCGGAACGTCGTGCGCTGGCTGCGGCGCGAGGCCGAGCGCGCGTCTGCCTGTGGCGTGGGTGGCGCCACGCGCATGTACGCGGTCGTGGTGTCCGGTGGTCCGAGGAACGCCTCATCCGCCGTCTCCACCGGCAGCGACTCGAAATGGCTTTCGGCAGCGGCGTGGCCCATGGTCTCTGCTAGCTACGTTGGAGCGTCGCTTTTCGGATTCTGATCGATTAAAAACACTCGATGGCAACACAAAGACACGAGCAGCAAGGCTTGACGCAAACACGCCGACGGCACTGTCAACTGATGAAGGAGCTGTGCGGCCGTGCTCAGGATTCTTCATGCCCCGGCCCAGTGCAGTTCCCACAGATGCCCAAACAAGATCGATCGCCATCTTCAGAGCGGTATCCGCACCCATCCAACTGGACTGTTGTTCACTCTGTGGTTGATGATCGATTACAGTATGTGGGCGTCCGACGATGGTTCATTTCCTCCCTCAGCGCATCCCCGCGGTCGCTCAACAGCCAAAGAGTTATTTTTTTCTTTTTTTCCTGGCGGAAGTGAGAAGCACTTTTCGTGACCCCGACAGTGTTAGTGGCTTCTGTTCTTGCGCGCTGATGATACCACTTCATTGGCGCGACGTGCTTGTGCCGTCGCCTGTCTGACGGATGTGGGGCACCGCGTGACGACCACGCCGTGACGTGGTGACGGCGAGGTCTTTGGCGGTCGTTTGACAGCGTATATCCACCTCCTGTGTCCAGCGAGAAGAGGGGTTTTCTTTCCTCTATCGAAATCGCGAGACGGGAACCAGATCTGGTAAGCAACGTTCCATCGATTCCGTACCCTAGACCGTCTGTGTGGGTCACGTTGTTCCCTCCACGCATTCGCAAGGGCGACTTCGAGAAGCATCCTCACGCGTCGCATTCTCATATTTTATGTAGCCAGCTACAGTCGTTCTCTCCTCATATCTTATATACGTTTCACACATCGAAGCTGCCGACTGCTCGCCACCAGTGACTCCAATCTGCCGTGCAGCTTCATCGGACCTAAACATGAGCCAACCTAAGAGAGTCTTTCCAACCCTCCAATCTGCGAATTGCCCTCGCCGCCGCCACTGCGCTCATTGTGAGAGATTCCACTCCGCGCGTCTGACCTTCCCTCGCTGTCCTTTCTCGTCTTGGTTTTCTCTTCGTCGCGCCGGTACGCTCACAGCACAAAACCACACCAGTTCGGCTTCCTCGCACTCAAGAACCACAGCGCCGACGGCAAACGATGCGCGTTTGCTCCAAGGCCCAGAAACCCCCGCCGCACGCGCGCAATTCTCTGGAGGCCATCGAAGTGCCACTGCCGGGTTCATTCCTAGTGCTTCTCCGCGCCGTAGAAGCGGTCACACCCTCGTCGTCCACGTCTGTGCCTTCGCCTTTCGTGGACGGTGCTTTCCCAACCGAAGTCGACACCAAGCTGGCTGAGCGACGAGCGCGGAACCGCATTGCGTGCCGCAAGGCGCGCCTCACCAGAAAGCTGCGCCGAGCGAGCGAGGTGCTGCGTGTGCGCCAGCGCGAAGCGTGGCAAGCGTACCTTCTCGACCTCCGCGACGAGCTCAAGCACACGTCTATGGGCCACGCAACCGCGGCTCTACAACGCGCGTTTCTCGTGCGTAGCCTCCACATGTGTCTCGTGGACGCCGAGTACATGGCGAGCAAGCAGTCGTCGCGCGGTCGCGTCCCCGGCTGGCCCTCGCGCAAGACGTTAGCGGCACTGGAGCAGCAGTGGAAGCAGCTCACGGGCGATCTCGTGAACCTCGACCTCTCGATTCAAGAAGTGACCGAGTCGGCCGCTCTCGGTGACCCATCGTCAAAGGTCCTCGAATGTGCGTGGACGCTCACCGGCGTGAGCGCGAGTGGACTCGCGGAGCGCACGCAGATGGAGACCAAGCTGTACCGAGGCACGACCACTGTGCGGTTTGTCGACGGCTGCGTCAAGTCAGTTGAGACGACCGCGACGGAGATGGAAGCACCGTTCAACGCATCGATTGGCGTTGATGCTGAGAGCGACGACAACGACAACGACAACGACAACGACAACTAGACGGCCGAATGAACCATTCGTGGGATGGACAAGCGTCTTGAAGACCAAGAGACACTTCGATGATGCAGCATACAACGACGCGCTTCGGTCGCTATTGGCCGCGCGGATTATTCGGACACGTCTCTTCTAGTAAATGCACCTTCCACCCTTTCTTTCCTGGCGGGGCATCCTCGTGGCACAGGGGGCACCGATTCGCCTTCTTGGGGTTCGGGCGCGGCGGGCAATCGTTGAGGCTTACGTGTTTGTCGAAGAACTTGACCGTGATCGCTTCACCACAGCGAGGGCACTCTTTGTGGTTCTTCTTGAGCTCACACTCGACGAGAAGGTGCTCGTTGAGCCCCGAAATCTCAATCACTTGGCCGCACATCTTGCACGGCGTGAGCATGCGGCATTCAGCCCAGAAATGCTGGTCAAGCCGGTCTGAATCAAAATTCTCATCGACAATCCCACAGAAGGGGCATGTGTACTCATCCACGGATTCGTCGTCGTCGTCGTCACCGCCGACATCCGATTGGGGCGGAGGGCCACGAGGCTGAGAGCGATTGTCCCCACCTTGACGACCCGCTGGTCCCGAGGCAGCCCCGTGTGGGTTCTCTTTGGGTGGTGCTTTCGTGCGTGAGTTGGCTGCCCTTGCTGTCTCGGCTTCCTCGAACGCTATCTGGTACTCCTCGAGCTGCTTTGGCCGGAGAGATTTGAGATAACCCTCGACGTCCGGACCAACAAGCTACAAACACACGCTGTAAGTACAGGCCCGTATGCTACAAAAGGAAGCAAACACGTACCAAAAACAGAGACACCGTGATCTCCTTGGCGACCTCACGAACCTCTTTGGCTTGATGACCAAAGCTGTTCGTGTCTTCAAGGAAGGACATTACACCCTCTAGCGAATGATCGCTACCGTCAAGCAGTTCAAACTTCTCCACGAGATCCTTGATGGTGAGGAGGCGTCCGTGAAGAAACTTGATTCCAAGCGGCTTCTTCGAACGCTTTGTGAGTTGAGACATCACCGATGCCACACCCACATTCTTCGCAGAGGCCAATCGAGAAAGGATCGACGACGCTTCATCGCGAACTTTAGCCTGCGGTTCACCGAGCTTGTTCACGAGCTGAGTCATCGTGTTCGCGAGCTAGACAATCCACGAGCATCGTCAGTGAAATCCAAACCTCGGAAGTCCAGTTTGTATCCAAGGTGACTCACGATCCCACACATCTCGTCACGCCGAATCTTGGCACCAAACGTCAGCATACGCTCGAGCAGTCGGAATGCAGACAGTGACACCTGCGCGATGCGATCACCAGCTCCGCTTTGCACGACGACCGAACAAACTCGCACAACATAGAGCGGGTCTTGCGGATACTTGTCCAGGTCCATTGTGACTTTTCGAATCGCCACATCTCGATGGTTCCAGAGGTTGCTGTAAAAGCACTTCACGAGGAAGAGACCGATGACGCTAATCAGTTCCTCGTTCTCCTTCTCAAGTGCCGCTGGAAGGTCTTCAGGGTCTGGCAGGTTCTCGGCGTCCGGAATGCCTCGAAAGTTGGCATTCGTATCGCCTGAGCCTCGCGCAGGGTCCTCAGAGTCTTCGTCATCCTCGTGCGCCTCGGCAAACATTTTGGACGCTTGTTGACGACGACTGTTTGACTGCACTGGACTATCTTCGCTGAAGTTTGCGGCAGTATTTTTCTTCGAGCGCGCACGCTCATCGCTTGAGTACATATCACGAGGAGAGAAACTTGAGGATCCGACGCCCCCGACAGGTGAGTTGCTCACACCCTTCGTGCCCATGATCGCAGCGGCACCTGCGCGAGGTAATACTTGGCTGCGCGAGGTGGAGCGTGCTCCACCTGAGCTTGCTTCATTGCTATACATCGGTGAAGATGACGAACCTGACGGAATGATGGGCTGTGTGTCACTGCTGCTCGCGGATGCCTCCAGCATGGCGATCTCGTCCTTGATCCGTTTCGCGAGATCATAGTCTTCGTTCGCGACGGCCTCTCGCTTCTGAGCCTCGAGCCTAGCCAATTGGAGCCCAATGCTCTTAAGGTGCTCCTCCAGTTTCTTGAGCCGTTTGGCCTGATCGTAATCCTCGGAGGCGACGGCTTTGTCCTTGGCAAACTGGATCTCGCGTATCCGGTCGGCGGTCTTGGCGTCGAATCGCAGATCAAATGCCAGGTCGTCCGTCGCACTCGGCACAGGCTTTGCGACAGATCGATTCCCGCCGTTCAGTGGCTCGCCCGTCGACTGATTGGGCAGTTCGCCGCCCAAGACCGGCGAGCCTTCGAGCGGTTCGCCGCACAGGTTCACAGCCATGATACCCACTTGGCTGTACATGTTGCGCTCGTTCACGTAGCACTGGTGGAGCACGAGCTTGACGAATGTCGCCTCGTTGTCAATGTGCACCGTCTTGAGCTCGCGCGCCATGTAGTTGCTTTCGACGTTGGACTTGAGCGTGAGATATCTGGAAACCAACGTCATCCACACAGCCATGCAAAACAAACGATCCGTCAGATCACACCGCTTTCGCAACCTTCCTTTCAACTCCAGTGCCGAACACATACCCGAGCCGCTGGTACGCCGCGTCCTGGAGGCTGGACGACTTGGCGAGGAAGAGCTCGATCTTGGTGGCGATGTGGGTCTGGTGCGACAGCAACTGCACCTGCGTGACGCGGCAGAGCCCGTCCGCGAGCCGCAGCACGAGCTCCTGCGGGTACTCGCAGCTCCTACACAGAACGCAATAAGTCAGGCCTTATCATCCTCCTTGTAGACTCAATGGATCCATCGAACGAACTTGGGGGTCATGTAGCCTTTGCTGCTGCTCGCGTGCTCGTTGAGCTCGCGCGCCGGGAACGCCGCGTCCTCGCCGGAGCACGCGACTACCGTGAAGCGCAGCTTGCTCATCGCGTCAATGCCGCTGGGGAGAAGGGAACTCGGGGTAGAGGATACGACGCACGGAGGGGCCTCCCCAGGCAGCTTCAACTCCGTTTCCCTTGGCCTTGGCGTCCGTCCCGAGCGACCGTCTCCGAGGCGTTCGAAACGGCGTCAATTCATTTTCGCCTGCAATGAATTGAAGATCGATTCAATTCTGAATTGCACTCTAAAACAAGGTGATACACATTACTTTTTTGACAAAACAAGGTGAGCTACACATGCACGCTGGTTGTGTTGCGTGGGAACAGGGAGAGAGTGAAAACGCCAGCCCCTGGAACGGCGCCAAGGCACAACACACCATGGCGCTCGCGAAGAAGAAGACGCGCGTGGTCGCGGGCAGCGACGAGAGCGACGGCGGGAACTCCTCGGACGGCGGCTCGGCGTCCTCGCGCTCCGGTTCCGGCTCCGGATCGGGCTCCGGATCGGACTCCGGCAGCGGCTCCGGCTCGGGTAGTGGCTCTGACTCGGGCAGTGGCAGTGGCTCGGGTAGCGGCTCCGACTCGGGCAGCGGCTCGGGGAGTGGCTCCGGATCGGGCTCCGGATCGGGCTCGGGAAGCGGCTCGGGGTCCGGATCGGGCAGTGGATCGGACCGCTCGAACGGCTCGGTGAAGCGCCGCACCAAGACCAAGCCGGCGGCGCGCGGCAAAGAGAAGAAGGCCGCCGCGGCGGCCAGCGCCAAGACCGCGCGTGCCAAGACACCCACAAAGGGCAAGAAGGCTGCCGGTAGCGCGGCGAAGAGCCCGCGCAAGAAGGGTGGCGCGAAGGAGACGCTGGAAAAGGTGAAGAGCGAGAGGGAGGCGGAAGCCGACGACGAAGACGATGGCGGTGCGGCGAGACGCGGTGGTGCGAAGAAGCGCGCGGCGCAGCGCATCAGCGTGGACGATGAGGACGACGACGAGAACGACGACCTCAAGGGCCTCACGGAGGTTGAGAAGGAGCAGCGACTCTTGTACGTGGCGGACTCGGAAAGTGAGAGACCAAGTGTGGCGGGGAGAACTAACTTCTTCTTTTTCGGCGGGGTAGGGAGAAGTATGAGGCCGAGGAACAGAAGAATAAGGAGAAGGAGCTGAAAAAAAAGCTCGCGGCGTCGCAGGGCGTCAAGGAAGAAGCCGAGGACGGTGAGGAGGAGGAGGAGGAATTCCTGCCTCGTCGCGGCGGCCGCAGCCGCGAGAGTGATCGCCGCAAGGAGGCGCTCGCGAACCTGAAGAGCACCAAGTCCAAGGTCGGCGGTGACAAGGCCCGATCGATGCTGAACGATCGCCTGGGCGACAATGACAGCGATGAGTTTGAAGGTGGTCGCCACGAGCTGGCCGAGCGCCGCCGTAAGCGCCAGGATCTCCAGCGTCGCTCGGGACGCCGCAGCGACAGTGGCAGTGACGACTCGTTCAGTGGCAGTGACGACGATGAAGATGACGGAGGCCGTCGCAAGAAGAGCAAGCTTGATAAGCATGACGATGCCGCGGGCGGTGAGAAGCAAATCAAATCGGCGCTGTTGATGTCCCTCGAAGGCCCGAAGCTCGACGAAGAGCCCGAGATGAAGCCCGAGGAGATGGTCCCCGTGACGTGGCATCAGGCAAACCACTACCTGCTCAAGAAGCGCACGTTCTTCGAAAAGCACTTTTTCGAGCCGTTCTTCGACAAGCTCGTCAAGGGTGTGTACGTCAAGATCCCGATCGCGCCGCACGAGGGCAAGATGGTGTACCGATTTTGCGAGGTCGTCGGCGTGACAAAGCTCTCGCGCCCGTACCCGTTCTGCGGCGAGCAAACCCACAAGGGACTCGTATGCGCGTTCGGCAAGAGCCGATTGGAGTGGAAGATCGCGGGCATCTCGAGCCACTCGCTTTCTGAGAAGGAGTTCCTCGTGTGGCGCGCGACGCTCAACAAGGACCGCATAAAGCTACCGATGTACGCTGAGGCGAAGCGGCTCGTGGCTGAGAAGAAGAAGATGATCTCGAAGCATCGCTACACAGACGAAGAAGTGACCGAGATGGTCCAGCGCAAGCGCGAGGTCGGCAACTCGTCCGTGTCGCTGGCTGTGCAGCGTGTGCGACTGGAGCGCGACATCCGCGCTGCGCAGGACATGAGGAACTTTGAGAAGGCCGTGAAGCTCGAGGAGCGGCTCCAGAAGCTCTCGGATGAGCACGAGCGCCGTCTCGCGAACAAGAGCGAGGACGTGAAGCGCATCAACGAGATCAACAAGCGCAACCGCGAAGTCAACATGAAGAACGACTTGCAGGCACAGGAGCTCAACGACGCCGTGCGCGACAAGATGTCCCACGCCGAGAAGCTGCAGTTCATCCGAGCGAACGCCAAGAAGATGTATCTGTCGCGCGACAAGGTCGAGAAGAACCTTGCTGACGGTCTGCTCATCAAGCTTGAGGACGGCCGCATCTTCACGGCTAACAAGCTGCATGAGATCGAGGCGCTGCCGGACGATCTCGTGCGTAACAAGGGTGTGAACGCCGGAAAGGACATGGAGAACGGGGGCGTCGAGATTGATATCGAGAAGCTGCTGGCGAAGGACCGCGATCGCCGCGAGAAGGAGGCCAAGAAGCTCGAGGCGACGGCCAGCGAGCGCGACGCCAAGGTCGAGTTTATCGGCGCCAACGGCAGTGCGCCGACGAGCGCCACGGAGATCGCGAACACGACCGTGCGCATCCAGGACGACGACGGCTCGTGGATGACTCTGCGCGCCGCAAGCGAGATCGTCAAGGAGAAGCAGAGCAAACCGCAGGTGCCCCAGGAGGCCAAGGCTGGTCGCCGCGGAATCTCGGTCAAGGACTACTTCGACCGCGTCAAGAAACGCCGTGTCGGCGAGTAAGACCCGGTGGCGGTCAGACGGATGGATGTACTCTGCACAACATGCACCAAAGGACAACGGAACAGCCCCGTGCCGTTAGCGTGCGCGCGCGACGAGAAACCATACAAACAGAACACATAAACGCAAGATCACTTTACACGATCACCAACTCTAGTGTCTCCATCAGAGATACCAAACACTAAGATGATGAGCCCGCCAGAGCCCGCAACCAATTTACAACCAATCAAGATCATTAGAGTATCATTTTCGTCCAATCGAACTTTGTATCTCTTCAGTTTGTGTCCCTCCCCAGGTTATCTCGCGAATCAAACCTTCCCGAATGATGAACACGTCGCCGCGCCGGCGGCTCTCGCCGTCCTCGCGCCGCGCGGTGGGAGCTCGCACGGGCCCTTCGTCACGCGCGCGATGGATGTTGTTGCTCGCGTTTCTCAGCATCGTGGTCATGGGCGTCAACGTGACGTTCTTCCGCAGCGTCTCCTCATCGTCGTCGCTGCGGCCTACGGACGATGGGTCGCCACCGGCGTCGCTCGAGCAGGACGCGCGGTTCGCTGAGAGCCTCTGGCGCATCGCCAGCGACTGCCCGACGCCACGCGGCATCGTGCTGCCGCTTTTTGACGACATCGCAACGCTCGGCATCTCGCTCATCCTGGAGTTGAGGGACATGGGCGTGGATCTGCCCGTCGAAATCCCGCACTGCGGCGACCTCAACCCAGCGTTCTACGAACAGCTCGTGCAGCAAGATCGACGTGTGCGCGTTTACGACGTGTGTGTACAGGCTGCCACGAAAGTTGACGCATCCACGGGCCAACCGCTCTTCTGTGCGGACCTCGCAGATTGCCACAAGAAGTTCCGGTCGTTCGACATCAAAGTGCTCGCGGTCGTGCTCTCGCGGTTCCAGGAACTTATGCTCTTGGACGCCGACACGCTGTTCTTCCATAACCCGATGGCTCTCTGGGATACCCCCAAGTACAAGGCCACCGGAACGCTTTTCTTCCATGATCGCATCAGTTATGAGCGCAGCTACCTCGCCAAGCGCGTGGTCGAGGGTCGCGAGAGCTACGCGGCGATTCATGAATTCCTCACGACGTTCGATGTATCGCCCTATAAAGGCCTCGCGACGATCCCACGCGAAACGAGCGTGCTTGCAAAGCTTTCGCCGTACAAATTTTCCTTTGCCCCCAGCGAGTTCCTGCTCAAGAGCCACACGTGGGCACTCCGCGCGGGCCATCAAATGGATTCGTCGCTCGTGCTCTGGGACAAGCACCGCCAGCCACGCGCCACCGTCATCCTCGCGTCCTTCGTAGCACGCAACGGCCGCGCGGCGCCGCCCTCGTACGGAGACAAGGAGTTCTACTTTCTCGCGAGTGAGCTCGCCGAGACGACCTACGCGTTTTCCGACCACGCGGTCGGCACCATTGGCGTCGATGTTATGGAGGACCAAGGCGACGACAAGTCGGTGATTTGCGGTGACGCACTCCACTACTTCCCCGAACCCGTGACGCGTGGGCTTGAGCCACGGCCGCTGTACATGAACAGCGACACCATCCTCGAGTGGGGCAGCGAATCTCGCCAGCTCTATCGCACAAAAGCGCGCCATGCGTGGTACTACCCCGGCTCATTCACCGAGAAAGGGCTGTCCCAGATCTGTCCGTTCAACGTCTCGCTTGTGCCGCTCATGGATGTCGAGGCCACGCTGCTCGCGCGGCGCCACAAGCTCCACCAAACGGCTGAAGCCTGGGCCGAGGCGAGTGGCTACAAGAAACCCCCACCGAAACGAGGCTTCTGGCGGTCCTTCTTTGGGTAAAATAGACAGTTTCCAATTTTCAATATGCACTCTACGAATTGTCATGGTCTTGCCTCGTGTCTACGCCTTCGGCGGCGAGCCACCCGTCGTGGGTGGCTCTGTCGGCGGCTTCCAACTGAGCGCAGTCTCGTGGAACTTCTGGCGGCGGGCGATGAGCTCTTTCTCACGCGGTGTGACCTTCTCAACCGTGAGATCGAACGGGCACTCCTGTGCGAGGTGGCGGTCCTCGATCTTCCCCGGGAACAGCGACGCTGGGCGCGCGCGCGAGCGGTACAGGCTGTCGGTCTGCTTGTACTGCAAAATGCGGTCGCTGTTGATGTACAGCGTCGGTTGATCACTGGCGCCACTGTCGTCCGGCACGTAGTGGAGCGCGTCGCCACAGAGCACGGACTTGCCGGGCGTTTCGGGTTCGCGAACGTCCCCGCCAAACGCTCCAGTGCCAAAGTCCGAGAAGGAATAGTCCGACTCGGCCAGTTCACAAGCGATGAAATAGAACTCCTTGTCGCCATACGACGGCGGGCGCCCAATGCCGCCGCGCGCGATGAACGAGCCGAGGATCGCGGTCGCGCGTTGCTGCTTCTTCTTGTTCCAGAGCATGAGCGACGAGTCGGCCTGGTGGCCCGCGCGGCGGTTCCACGAGTGGCTCTTGAGCAGCCACTCGCTCGGTGCGAACGGCAGCACCACAGGAGCCTGCGTGCCGATCCAGGGGCCCATCGGAGACACGGCACGCGGTCGCGGCACGAACCCAAAGCTCTGGAACGGGGCCGCATCAAAGCCGCTCAGGTACTCTTGCAAGTGCGACACGGTCTTGTTGTCCGGACGGTCGCGCGGCAGCGCGAGGAACTCGTGGTCGCAGCTCATGCGGTCGTGGAAGAACAGCGTGCCCGTCTGTACGTACTTCTTGCTTTGCCACGCACGCATGGGCGTCTGGAAGAAGAGCGTGTCGGCGTCGAGCATCATGACCTCGTCGAACCGCGAGAGCAGCAGCGCGATGATCTTGATGTCAAAATTGCGGTACCGGTGGTGGCAGTTCTCCAGGTTCGTGCAGAAGAGCTTGCGGTCGGGCTGGCGGTCCAGCGAGTAGCTCGAGGCCTCCAGGCACGCGTCGTACACGCGCACGCGCGGGTCGTGCTCCGTGAGCTTGGTGCTGAGGCGCTCGTCGAGGTCGCCACAGTGCGGGACCTCGATGGGCAGGTCCACGCCCATTTCGCGGAGCTCCAGAATCAGCGAGATCCCGAGCGTCGCGATGCCGTCGAAGAGCGGCAGCACGATGCCGCGCGGCTGCGTTGTGCGCTGCGAGATGCGCGCGAGGCTTTCGGCGACCGCCGTGACGCGCTGGCGGCGCTTCGCGAGCTCCTGCTGCGCGGCCTGCATGGGCGCCGGCGGCGGCGCGGTCTCCGGGGAGGCGTCCTTGGGCGCAGGCATGCCAGCGCTCTGTATACGCGCGCGCAGCGCTGGCGCAGTGCCCAGCGTGAACATCGAGACGACCGCGAGCACCAGCAGCGAGCCGAGCGCGAGCCAGAGCACGCGGCGCGAGCGGCGGGCGCCGTGGCCCTGGCCGTGGCCGCTGGCGTCGCTGCCCGACGTGAGCGGCAGCAGCATGGACTGGAGACGCCGTCGCACGTTCATGGCGGCGAGTGGGGGGCGGGGGGAGTGCGGGGCCGTCGGGTGGGGGCGCAGGTGGAGGCGGATCGACGCACGTAGCGAGGCAAATACTGCGGAGCTCCTCACCCAGAATTGGGGGGGGTCCAATATAGCTCCCTGTGTTGATAGATATGCGATTCCGGAGGGTCATCAGAAGGAGGTGCTTGAAGCAGTACATAAAATATGAGGGCGAAATGAGCTCTGATATCGCATATAGCTATATTCATGCGCACAAGACGACCCAGATGAGTGTCTCCGCCTCAGAGGTTTCGCCTCATTCATCAAGCGAAGTCTTCATCCGGAAGCCGATAGGTCACATCACGGATGTGCGCAGCCCTCCACCCCTGGCTTCCCAGAAAGAGTGTGGGGGCAAAGCGCTTTTCCATCGTTTTTGTGCATCTTGGTTAGGTCGGACAGATTCGTGTCGCGATTGATTTCATGTTCACGATTTGAACTCTGGGCCCTGTAGTCCTCATTCCCACTAACTCATGGGTACTTCCTAGTAGTTCTCTCGATATGATATCCCCGCATGGGAGGGTAATACATGTACCGTGCAGGACGAGATAGGTTGCATGAGTGAAGCAGCCTTGTCAGCCAATCTGCGCTCCTTGCCACTGTCTTACTGTCTTCCTTCCCGAGCTCAATCGCGTGCCGAGCTGCAACCACTGGCAAGAGCTGGCCATGCCTTTGCACAGTAGCCTATTGAATAGGGTAGGCCATCCCTTGAACGAGCAGCATATCGCCACCACGCCTATTCATGGTCTCAGAGTATCTGCACCACAACACTGCGCCACTTCAACGTAAGCTGAGGATCCCCCGAGTAGAAAACGTAGCTTGCACTAATCGTGACATGTGCGTTGCTGCCGCACTTATACTAATCGTGAAGCGGCTTACAGGACCCTGCGTGGTACGCCGTGGGCCTGCCTCATCAGAGTGAGTACACGGCTGGGTCGCCATCGTTGCAGTTGCCCAGCCTCAGGCGGTTGAATCCACGGACAGCAAAGCCAAGCCAACCCCACTTCGCGATCGTAACAGTCCCTATAACCCGCGTGCTCGATCACCCCCAAACGCATGGAAGCCCCGCATAACGCACCCGCAAGCCAGCGCTCGTTCTCGTCCAGCGTAACCCACAACACTCCCTGCCGCGCTTTCGCTGCTGTCGTTAGGGTCGTTCTATGTGCAACTAGTCGGAACGCGTCCGTCGTGTGTGTTTGTAGGCCGGAGTATTCGGTATTTTGAGAAACGACATTGCGATTTTTGCATTCCGCGTGCAGATCTGATGTTCAGTTCAGTTCAGACGCACGCCGCGCCAAACAACGGGGACTAAAATGCGACTGGAGGGTGGCCGGGGATGTATCGTCGGACACGTCTAACCCCGGCACATTTATCAGAGGCACCAGCGCATTCGTGAGAATGTGAGGGTATCGTCACCAACACCACCGAATACTGTACAGCAGAGAGCGTCCAAGTGTGTTCGCGTGGGGAATGTCGCTTGGCGAGCTTCACAGTCGATCCGACCTCTCTCTGCCGCCGCCAGCGTGTGGGCGACGCTTGGGTTCGAGCATGGAGCAGAGAGGTGGGTTGACGGGTTTGAGTAAGTTACACCAGAGAGCGTTTAGGCCTCTCGCGCTGATTGGGCGCGGCGGCGCGTTCTCGCCAAAATCCAGCTGGTCTGACGGAGATAGGGGGTAGGTGAATTTGGTCGGCCAAAAGCCCACGCGCGCACGACAACAACACACACAGCGCTTTTTCGGTCTCAAGCCAAAAAAACGAAGGGTGGCCGCTGTCTAGAATCAGGGTCCACGCCTTCCGCCGCCTCTGCCCCCAACGCCGCCCACGACACAGTCACAGTCGGCGACGTCGAGACACTCCCACCGCGAGGACGTGTATATCGCTTCCGTTCCTAAGCGCTTCGAGCTCCTTTTCCTCCTGCTTCCCCCGTAGGAATAAAGCCCAGCTCCCATCCATCATCACCCCGCGTCTGCCAGCGATTCCCGGGATTTTTGTTCTACCTGTCGAGTCCAACGCGACAGAACAAAGAACAAAAAACGCGAGAATCAAAGCCACACTAATTAATGCCGTCGATGCTGCGTCTCGTGGTCGCGGCCGCGCTGCTCGCGGTCTCGGCGACGAATGCGGCCGAGTTCGGCAAGGAGTGCTACAGCAACAGCGACTGTGTGGACGGCGCGACGTGCGTGGCCGGCGACTCGGAGAACGCGGTCCAGCGCTGCGTGGCCGGCACGCCGTGCGGCGGCTCGGTGCTCGGCGGGTGCCCCGGCGACGAGCAGAGCGGCCAGCTCGCGTGTATCTGGCGCGAGGACGCCAAGACGTGCGCGTCGAGCCCCGGCGGCTGCGCCACGGTCGGCGGCAAGCTCGGCATCTACAAGTGCATCTCGCTGGACCGGTGCGACGTGTACTTTGACGGCCAGTGCAGCGGCTCGTGCAACGTCAAGGGCAAGCAGTGCAACGGCCGCGGCACGTGCCTGCTCACGGACAAGAGCACCGCGAGCAAGCCGGCGTTCGAGTGCGCCTGCAACTCGGGCTGGAACGGCACGCGCTGCGACAACGTCGTGGACGGTGCGTGGTGTCTAAAATTCGATCCATTAGATGGTGGAGTGCTGACTGTTGTGGATATGTGTGTGTAGACACGTGTGTGATCGACGCCGGCCAGTGCGGCAAGTTCGGCACGTGCGTGAAGAACGCGTGCGAGTGCTCGGAGGGCTACACAGGCGACCAGTGCCAGATCCCGCCCAAGAGTACGTCTCTCATGCGCAATGATGTTGCTGTCTTTGTCATATCAGTCGCTGACTCTGTCCTGTATTATTGTCCGTAGGTCTCTCGTCGTCGGGTTCGCTGGATCCTTCGGAACCGTCCTCGTCGACCAAGTCGCCGGTGCCGGCCCCCGCGACCACGTCGCCCACCAGCTCGGCCTCGCGCGCCAACAGCAACAACGAAGTCGTGAAGGGCAAGACGTCCAGCGGCGGTCCGTCGGCGCTCGTGATCATTTTGGCCGTGCTCGTGGCGCTGATCGTGGTCGGTGTCATCGCGTTCATCTTCGTCGCCCGCAAGCGCCGGCGGGAGCAAGAGGCCGCCAACGCCGGCGGCTTCAACCGCACCGACAGCGTCATCGCCGCGGCCGGGGGCGATCGCCCTCCCACCCCCAAGCAGAAGATCGTCATCATGTAGGCAGACGGCAAAGCTCTGCCTCTCCCACGACCTCTGCGCAAGACTCGACGCGGCGCCCAGCCACGGAGCAGTCAGTCTCCGTGAGACAGCCATCAACAGACTGAACAAAAACAGTATGAACGGGTAGAACAGAAGAAAAGCGGGTTGTTGCGTCGAAACTGCGCGCGCGCGGACGTGCACCCGAGGGCGCGTTGTGTCGAGGTATATAACACACAGAGATTAGCGTAGGAAACATCATTTAGGCCAGCAGCGTAAACGAAGCGTCGTGTTTGGGTACAGCAAATCGCGAAATGTTTCTCTGTAGTGTGGTTCACAACTTCAACTTGGGTCGCGGCTCATGTGACCCACATACCGCGTCGCTTCGTGCGCGCCACGTTCGTTCCACAATGGCGACTTTTACGTCGCCCGTGCCGATCGTCGCGCGCGTGCGCGTGGCCGACGAAGAGCTCGATGTGCTCTTCCTTGTGGCTCAGTACTTACGCAGTCTCGGGCTCAGCACAACCGTCGTGGCGCTGCTCCGCGAAAGCGGGCTAGACACGACCTGGCTCTGCGGCCCATCGCGCGAGCTAGCGCTTCTCCGCGAGTTGGTCTTCCAAGGCGAGTGGTCGCGCGTCCGAGAGCTGCTGGGTCCGCTGAGCAGCGTGCTGGGCGAGCGCGGGCTCGCGGAGGTGCTCGCTCGTGTCGAGAAGCAAGTGCTGCTCGAAGAGTTCCACTTGTCGTGGACGACTCCGCGTCGTCGCCGCGCGATCCTTGAACAGCTAGAAAGATCTGCCGTGCGGCTCACCAAGCAAGAAGTGGAGCTCTGCGCCGCAGTGCTGCGGAGCGAAACGAAACCGCAACAGGGGGCATGGAGCCTGGACGAGGCGCGACTCGCCTGCTTCGAGTCGCTGGTGCCACTCTTCCGCGACCCGATCGAAGACGACGACGACGAGCACAAGTACATCACGATGCCGCACCGCCAATTGGTCGCGCTGCTCAACGACGCGCTGCTACTGCACCGACAACAAGCCGGTAATCATGAAAGCGTCGTCGGTGTAACACCAATTTCTCCAGACACACTACACGTAGACGGCGATGGTGAATCGGAAGGCGCGTCACTGCGGCTCGTTGAGCCGAACGAAAGCGTTGCTCGTCCAACCGCAAGTGCGTTATCACGGTCTGTCGATCTGTCCGGATACATGCGCAAGGATCACCTGAAGGCCGCGGGCGAGAACACCAAGCAAACGTACGCAAGAAACCCGCTCGTCATGTCGATGGCGTTTACACGGCGGCGTGACGGGCCACAAGCACCTGGGTATGGCATCATCGAAGAGATTGATTGCGAAGATCCTCAAACGGAGCCAGGGGATCAGAAGAACGAGGAACAAGGCGGCACGAGCGGTCTCCTTGAAGCGAGAGTTGTAGAGGACGCGCAAACGCAGACCGAGAATACCGTGTTCGTGGACCAGGCGACCGAAGCGGCAGACCAACATTCGTCACCAGCTCACAGCCATATACGCGACGCCATCGTCGACGAATTCGCGCCTGCATCGAGTAACCAAACGCTTGACAACGGGGGTGAAGTGCACGTGCCTGTGCGATCATCCTCGATCTTTCGAAACTCCAAGACGGAAACAGTGGTCGCGGATGCGCCTTTGGAGGCGTGGTGTACGGCTCGGCGAGGTGTGATACCGCAAAACGACGATGCAGACGACTTCAGTGACCACGAGGAATCATGTGCAAGTGAACCAGATGCGAATCCGAAGACGGAGCAGATTGATCAACCCGAAGAGCAGGCACTTTACTACACTAACGACCATGGCCCTGAGGAAGGCAACGGCGACGACGACGACGAAAACACCAACATGCCGCTCCGCTCGTATTCCCAGCTGACGATCGACTCGGTGGTTCGTGCGAGCGTCATCGCTGAAGTCCGCGAGGCGCAGGCTATTCGAGCGATGGATATCGCACCAGACGGCAGCGAGATGGTCATCGGCACGAATGCGCGCGCACTCCGCGTTTTCGATCTCACTGAGCCGCTCGCTAGCTCGTCGCTGAGCAGAAGCGGCGGGCTTGCCTTCCTTCCACTGCTTCCAGTGACCCTAGAGCGCCACAAGCACCACGCGTCGGCGATCTACACAGCGTGCTACAACCACGTGTCTCCGGCCCATGCGGCTCCACTGATCGCGACCGGTGCAGCCGAGTCGTCCATCAAAGTACTTGCGCGTTGGACGCAGCAGGAGGTGTGGATCCGCGGCCACAGTGGGAAGAGTCGTGCGCTATGCTTTGCCTCGCCCAGTGTTCTGTGTTCGGCAGCGTCGGGTGACTCGGTCATTCGTGCGTGGGACCTCGAAGCAGCCTCCGCTTCTGGCCTGCCGTGCGTCCAGCGCTTTGACGGCCACGTCGGAGAGATCCAGGCAATGGCCATCGCGAGCTCGAGCCCCCACGAGGCCTTCGATCGGAGATGCTTCGTGAGTGCATCGATGGACCGCACGGTAAGACTCTGGGACTTGCGGTCCGCGCAGTGCGCGCGCGTGCTCGCGCGTACAGCGTCGCCAGCGTTCGCGCTCGCGTTCCAGCCGCACACCAGTGGAACGAGCGTACTCGCCACGGGTCACCAAGATGGCTTCGTCTCAACGTGGGACTTGCGGGCATCCTCCGCCAAGACGAGCAAGCCCCTTGCGACGGTTTCGTATCACCAGGACGAATGCCGCGCCGTGTCGTGGTCGCCTGACGGTCAGTGGCTCATGAGTGCGGCATTTGACGGCACAGTATGTTTGATGGAAGCCAACGGCGCCGGAGTGAACGCCGTCGCATCGTTCCACCAGCATGATGACAAAATCCTACAGGCGAAGTGGCATCCCACGCAGCCAGCGATTGTGACGACGGGCGCGGATAAGCTCGTCAAGCTCTGGGCGTTCATGTAGACAGAATCAGCGCCATTGTGGTCAAGGGACAGCCATAAAGCAAAAATGAAAACCTATTACACGCAGGAAGGGAAGAAAGTGGTCCCGAGGCGACACGGCCGTCTGCTAAGAACATCGCATCGACGCCCTGCGGACTGTTCGGACTGTCAGGGACCGTAAGGGGGCGCTAGCGGATAGCCCTATCGTTATCTACTACTTGGAGCCGGGCGACTTGGAGCGCTGCTTGTTGCCGTTCTTCTTCTTCTTGCTCTTGAACTCGGCAAAGCTCTTGGGGTCGCACTCCGGGCAGAGCCAAGTGTCCGGGTGGCGTCCGTCCGAGAAGCCCACGCACTCGAGGTGGTACCACTGCGACGGGTTCGGGCACTTCTTGCCGTCGCACGCGATCATGTTGCCGTAGCTCGGCAGGTTGCAGATGCAGTAGAGCTCGTTGTCCTCGCCGTTGTCGTCCTTCTTGCTCTTGTCCGACTTCTTCCCGTTGCTGCTGCTCTTGCTGGGGCCGCTCTTCTCGCCCGAAGACGCGCTCGACGAGGCCGGCGGGCCCGAGGGCTTGCTGCGCGCCGTCGGCCGCGGCGCCACGGGCGCGTCGTCGTCCACGTCCGCGCCGCGGTGCGCGCCGTGGCCGCTCTTGGCGTCGCCGCCGCCATTCGCCGCGTCTTTCGCACTGGATCCGCTGGTGCTCGCGCTACCGCCGCCGCTGGACGCCGTGGGCGCCTCGCGCTGGCGCTTGCGCGAGTTGCTGTTGCTCTTCTTGCGCTGCTGCTGCTGCTTGGCGGCCTTGCGGTCTTTCTCCGGCGGGCGGTGGCGCACCACGGCCTTCTCGCCGTTGCGGATGCGCTGCATGAACGACACGATCGACTCGTCCTCCTCCACCTCGAGCGAGCAGTCAAAGTGGCGCGCCACGACCGCCGCGAGCTCGTCCTTGTCGTAGTCGTCCCGCACGGTGATCTGGTAGAACTGCGCGTACCGCAGCAGCGCGTTCATCTACCCACAGAGCCACAATGCGGGCCAATCGCGTGGACCGGTTAGACCACTGCGTCCACAGATCCGTCCACACAATGAGAGACAGAGAAACGCACCCCGAGGCTCGTGAAGTCGACCATGAGCCGCGGCGGATAGACCACCTTCTTGCTGGCCTGCTCGTCCGCGCGGTCGTCCTCGTCGTAGCCTACCCGTCCACACGCCCCCCCCCCACATACCCACAACCAGGAACGGTTAGTCGCATGCCCCCAAGTCTGTCCACAAGCGGGCCAACGCGGGACCGCACCGTCGTCCACGTCGTAGTACTCCTCGGGATCCTCCTGGATAGACCACGCCAGAGTCCACATGTTAGTCCCCCTGCCGTCGCGCGCGTGCGCATGCGAGCGAGCCGCCCCGCGCAGCCCGTACCATGGTCGGCGTGCTTGTGGCCGCGGCTGCGAGCGGTCGAGTGCGTCCGGAGTGGATCAGGTCGGGCGGACGCCGGGCGTGTGGCCGTTCGCTCGCTGCTGCGTCTAAAAATCCGAGTGGGGAAATTCAACTGAAGCGCTCCGGTCAGAGTGTGGCCAGCTGCCATTTGGACGGGGGCTGGGCGGACGGGAGGGCGTTCTAATTTGGATGAAAACTAACTAACTGACGCTTGGGCTGGCTTAGCCTCTGGGAGATCAGTTAAGGACAATATCTGATTACGGTATATTCACGGCACAAATATCCAAAATAAGGTAGAATGTCAGGAATGAAGGACAACGCCGTTGTTCTCTGGATATTTATATCCAGAGTACTCACTTGTATATGTCATGAGCGAAGCATTCTCAAGAGCGACGCGCCTCTAATCGGAGCGCTTCGAGGTCATCTGATTACTTTGGAATATTACACAATTAGTCCCCCATCGAAGTGACGCCTACAGTACCTCGTGAAACTGACACGACACTGGAGCGAGTAATTTTGGGTCCACTGGC